>JAWWMW010000392.1:165336-182960 GCA_035048345.1 Echeveria elegans
TTCACTATTGTCAAAACTATTTTTTAAAATTAAAAATAATATGTAAATGTAATTAATTAATTAATTTTAAATTTTCTATTCAGTTCAGTTCATGTCAAAAGAACAGAGCCTTACCATTACAATGGAGTGAAAGTGAATGCAAGATGCAATTTGCCTATTTTATTCAACTTCACACCACTTTGCTTAAACAAAGCACTGAAGCTAAAAGATGAGGCACTTGGTTTTGATGGGATCACCTATTCACCTTGCAATTTCAGGAGGGAAATGGCATCATTGAGATCAAAGCAACAAAGGTTAAAAATGTAGAAGATAGAGAAAGCTAGCCAACTCATGTCGGTGTGATCCGCATTTTGTGCATATGTATGACAATACATGACCGGAAACAGCTTTTATCTTCCTCTTGCAAATTCGTCTAGTTTTTCACAAGACAATGCTTGTTGGTATGTTGATCCCATCTGTCTGCTGAGCCATTTAATTGAATAGGAGTACTAGGAATGGTCCCTCGGCACGCAAAGACATGGGTGTTTCATTGGTTTTTGTTAGGCAGCTTTGCTAAGTATAAAACTAGTAAGGTTAGTGACGTGCATTTGAGGTAACTGGATTCAGCTTTAGGCCATTTGAGAGCAATGGGTCTGGTTTGATTCATGTTCAAGATCAAGTGTGAACTCGAAAGGAATCGAATCTCAATCAGTGAATGATTTCCCAAATAAGCACACTATAGAATCAAAATCAGTCTGTTTGAATGAACCTGTATCTCCAAAATTCAATCAGCAATCGAATTCGAATCTCTATAGAAATAGATTCAAACACTTGCATATCATGACATAATACCATAGAGCATTTTAGCTTTCAAAGCAAACAATTGCAACTAAAATAGCAGCTAATCTTTTCCACTTTGGTTGGACCTCCAACATTGTGATCATCATACAAAACAGAGCAAACACCAAAACCTTTCTAAAATCCAAACCCTCCAAATCCTTCCGTTAACATCTCATCTCACGTGGCTATCACGTGCCCTAGCCTCCACCACACCTTTGCTTCCTCCTCCATCCATGCATGAAACTCTCTCCTCCCACTACATAAAAAGTACAGTTTTACCAATTCTTTCTAAAACTGAAAAAAAAAAAGATTAGATCTTTCTGATATTTCTTCAAAAAATGAAAAGTGGGGTATTCTTAATTTTGAAGATTGATGATGAGGGGTGGGGATTCAATTTTAAAGAAAATGAAATGAAGAATTCAATGTATGTATGGTGAGATATAATTACAGAGATATGGAATGGAATTTCAATGGGTCTGGCCTTCCTTATTTTTAGTGGGTCTTGAGATCTCCAGTACTGACTCAAAACTAGTCCCTTTTTTTTCTCTGCCAAAACCTGTCCACATCTTAGCAGAGAAGGAAGCAGTAGCAGCAAGCAAACAACTTCTTCCTTCTTTCTTGCAACACTAACAACATGGTCTGATGATCATGCTTTTTGATGATTCTCTCTTTCTTTGTTCCTTGCTCTGAATGCATTATGTCATGAGCAACAGCTGATTCATCATTGCAAATAAGCAAAGGCAGCTCCTTTCTTGTGATCTGTTTGAAACTGAAATTAAAAAAACCTCTTTTTAGCTACCTTAATTTTTCTCTCTTTTTCAGTTTTTTTTTTTTTGCTTTAAAAAATATCTTTTTTGTTGTTGTGGAATTAGTTTACAAGATTCAAGCTACTTTTCTGGATCAGGGTCCTGTAATTTTGGGATGTTGGCTCAATCTGAAAGTCTTTCATGGTAATCAAAAAACAGTGATAAAGTTGATCGTTCTGATCTGGGTGTGTCTGAGTCTGAGTGACTGAGGTGAGAGAAAGAAAGAGATGAAGCGGTTGAGCAACGGCCGGAGCAGCAGCAAGACACGTCCTGTTCGTTTTACTGAGCATTCTTATGAACCTGAAGATGATGAATTCACTACCCAGAAAGTAAAGTTTGCATCTTTATGTGAACAAGAAGAAGAAGATGATGATGATGATGAAGCTGTTGCAGTGGAGGATGAAGAAGTAGATCAAGAAGACGACGAGGAAGCTGAATATGCCTTGAGGCAAAAGCATAAGAAGATATGGAAGATTTCAAGCATCAAAAATAGTGTGAACAATCAACCACAGCAGCAGCAAGAGCAGAAAGAGAAGTTTATTTGCAGCAAATGTGGGAAAGGATTTCAGTCCTTGAAAGCCAAGTGTGGACACATGGCTTGTCATTCAGAGAAAGAAAAAGCTCCAAGCACTAATCTTGTTGCAATGCAAAAACTCGCAATGGATGATAGTCAGTCAGATACTGAATCAGGAGCTCGGCTGGTGACGAGGAGATCAAGGAGAACTCGGTACAAGAAGCACAATTCTGTATCTGTTGTTGGTTCAAAGGCTAAAGTTGATGTTTACAAGAATTGTTCATATGAGGATTCTGGAGTAGAGCAGGAGCAAGAGGAGGTTGCAATTAGTTTGATGATGCTGTCAAGAGATTCGACTAACTGGGGTGGGTTGAATTCTGTTGGGGATTCGTCTGATAATAATTCGATTGTGGTAGAAGCAAGATCGATTAGTACTAAACTTCCGCTGAAGGATGGCTTGAGCCATGGGTATCCCGTGGATGAGGTTTTGAAGAAATGTGCAAGAAAAAAGGTCATATCTCTAGGTGATTATGAATCTCGGAAGGACAGGGACAGGGACAGGGACCTAAGGAGGATTAAAATTGATGAGGGGTCGAAAACGGAGCCACATTTGAGTTTGAAGAAGCTCAAAAGAGCTTTGGAGGCAGGTTTGATCAGTGACGGTGAAGGATGCAATCAGAGTAAGAGGACTAAGACGGGTATGCATATGACAAAGAGCGCAATGGATGGGCCTTACGTCGCTGGATACGATGCTGGAAATCATTACTCGAATACTGAAATGCACCAAAGATTTGTTTTCCACTCCCAATCTCACCAGGCTTTCAATGCCGGTGCAGAAAGTTGCACAGCTGCATCTCGGTACGGTGAGAACAGCTTTGAAACTGACGCATCTCTCAATACACGTAAAGGAAAAGGCATACATGAGCACAATTTTAGAAATGTAGGTGATCAATTGAAGAAGGGAAAGCATGAGTGTCCAGTGTGTTTCAAGGTCTTTAAATCAGGCCAAGCGCTAGGCGGTCACAGGAGGGTTCATCTTTCTGAAGGGTGTGATGAAATCAAAAGCGATGAAGTTTCAGCAAATTTCAAACAAAATGGAACTCATTTACATGACTTCATTGATCTGAATCTTCCCGCTCCTATGGAAGATGATGAAGCAAGTGAGTCCATGGCGAGTTACCACTGAGTCCAAGCGCTTCATCAGCCTAGATATCTTCCGAGTCCATTGCTATTTCTTTATTCCACAAATTCTTCCAGGTAACTACCATAAACAACTACAGAAGGCCTTAAAAATTTTACTAGCAACTTTTCCCATTTGATCATAAAAACATCTAGAGATCCATATGAACATATCATAAAGCTCGCATTTATCATTTGAGCTGAGATTCTTGAAAATGTGGTAGCTGAAATGTCTCTGGTTAGCTAGTTCCTTGAAGTAGCACTTAGCTGCATTAAAAGTGTAGCAACTATAAATCAAGCTCTTAATATTGTTTCTTCACAACTCTTCTTACTTTAGAATGGTGCATAAATGATGGAGCATTTGCTTGTCATTCAAGTCTCATATGCTTATATCTTCCTCTTCAATTTTCTTGTAATGAAATTTCTCATGTTCTCTGATCTGGTCAGCTCAATTCTTGTAAGTGCTACCTAGTATGGGTTCCACTCACATGGATTCCGCAATGTCTCGATGCGCCCTCTTGCCATTGTTGGATGATTCTTCATTATGAGTTATGACCCTAGCCTTGATAAACCTGCACTGTTTTGAAATATTTTCACACAATTGCAGTTCCATTTTTCGGATAGTAAATACTCCGGAAAATCGAAGAAAAAGTTATAAAAATTGGAAAAACCAAAACCATAAGACAAAATGAAAGAAAGGAGACTCATCAAGCTGGTGACTTTAGGCTTTGAAAGTGGTTGAGCTGAGGTAGCAAAAGGGTATCCTTCAATGGCTGAATTCCACATAAAAACATGAGAGGATGATGATGGTAAAATGAGTTTGTGGAAGGCCATAATGATCCCTTTTTTTATGCCTCAAAAGTGCAACAAAGCAAATCACATTGCTATCTAATGCAGTGCAATGACTTCACTAAAAAAACTTGAAATTTAGAGGTGGTTGCATAGTCACCTACCATCAAATTTGACAACCATTCTTCAAAACTTGGTAGACTTCCCCACTCTAGTCCAAGCCTACTAATATTTTAATTTTTGACACAAATATTATTCTCCTTGCATATACTTTTTTTTTTTCAAAACTTAAGAGCGAGTCAACTGATTTGTTCTCCAACTACTTGATTTTCTATCATAATACTTGAATGAAAACATACCAAAAAGAAAAGTATAATAGAAGTTAATATATTTATATCATCAAAACAAGTTTCACCATTCAAAATACATCTTAGGTACTAGAGGTGAGTCCGTCGTCCCGACGGAGCCTCGACATGAACATATGTTTTTTTATATCTCATTTCGATTCTCCATATTGTTCTCAACGTTTAATGCTCTAGTTTTATTTATTTTTATTTTTTAAGATATTTTCAATGTATTTCACACAATTTCAAAATTTTAATTTGTACATATGAATTTATATTTTTTATTTTTAATATTTTTTTCTTATTCCTTTTTTGTCTTATTAGTCTTTTATCTTATTCTCCAACTATTTTAGCAATGAAATTAGAGGTTTAGAGCGATGAAAATTTTCGTCGTTATATGTGTGGTTATGGACATGAATTCTATTATATGTATAGATGAGATTTTCATAATTATGATCGGTCTGTCCTGAATAAAACGATAATAAGGAAAGCCTTGTGTGAATCGAATCACATCATTTTCTGATTATAATGACACCCAAAAAATCATGCTAATAATGGCCTCTCTATGCGAGGTTGTTTTCACATTGTTGGTAAAGTGAAAATATTTGACAATATTGATTCATAATTGCCTTACTTTGTTTTTTGTGTGAAATGTAAATTATTAGTCAAGATATTTTCATTTCAAGCAACATCCTAAGCAGTTTAGGTTCGTATTTTTTTCAAAGTTGGGCGTAGTATCATTCAACGGCCCATCATGCCGGCCCATTTCGGAATGTGGAGAGAGAAAGAGAACGGACAGGCTCCAACGAACAAAACTGACGAGTCTGTGAAATCTCTTGATTTTCGCGCCACCAACCGAACATTTAGATTGATACGATTTATGTATGAATCTCACAACACTTAAAAGAGAAAAAAAAATTCTTGAAAATTCAGTTTGTTTCCAGTTGACGTCAAGATGTTCGGGTTCATGAGATCACCAGGCAACAAAGCCTCCAAGGGCTCAGAATCCGACGCAGACTCGGGCATGAAGCCGTCAAGACGAACATCCTCGGAGCCGGTGCTGAATGTCCCGGACATAGAAGGAGGGAGGAGCTCGTCGTCTGCTACGTCCTCGTACAAAAATGACTTTGCTGATTCGGGAGGGCTGGAGAACCAGAGTGTGCAGGAGCTGGAAAATTATGCGGTGTATAAGGCGGAAGAGACGACTAAGACAGTGAACAACTGTTTGAAGATTGCTGAGGATATTCGAGGTGATGGGACCAGGACTCTTGATATGTTGCATCAGCAAGGTGAGCAGATTAACAGGACGCATGTGATGGCTGCTGAAATGGATAAGGACCTTAGTAAGGTACTGAAATTCAATGGAAATGAATCCTGACATTCAGTATCTTAACCCTAACCAAAGCGTACCATACTGAAACGGTTAAGGTCTTTTTCTTTCTGTTTGTAGGGTGAGAAGCTCCTGAATAACCTCGGGGGCATGTTTTCCAAGCCATGGAAGCCGAAGAAAGGCAAAGAGATTACTGGGCCCGTATCCGTCTCAGGTCATGTCAAAACTAGTTGTGCCTCATTGCTGTCGTGTCGAAGCTTTTAACAGTCGAACTCAAACTGTGACTTCAGTTTCTGTGGCTAATAAACGCTTGTATTGATATGCAGACAAGCCTTCCAAGGCCAGTAAGGCGCAGAGGGAGAAGCTGGGAGGTTCTCCGGTCCCGAAAGGAAAGTCAGGGTCTAAAACTCCACCTCCTGAACAATCAGCTGCAATGCAGAAAGTCGAGGTCAGTGTCATATAATCTGTAAACACTGTTACATTACATTTTACCCACATCAAAATTAATGACGAGATTATTTTCAACATGCAGACCGAAAAGAGTAAGCAGGATGACACATTAGATGACCTGAGTAGCATATTAGGTGATCTTAAAGGCATGGCCGTGGACATGGGATCTGAAATTGAAAGGTGAGCCAGCTAAATAAAAACATTGATACTTTGTCCAATATTTTTTTTGGGGACCAAAAGCATTAAAATGATGCATGGTTTGATATAGGCAAAACAAAGCTCTTGATCATCTAGGTGACGATGTGGATGAGCTGAACAATAGAGTTAAGGGAGCCAACCAGAGAGCACGAAAGCTGCTTGGGTGAGATTCGCCAAACAATGATCTTTACTCAGCTCAAAGATATATCAAGGTAGCTTTTTAACTGAGATACACTTCAAAATCAATAACACTCCATGGATACTTTAACCCCCTTTGCATCAATGACCTCTCTTTTCCTCCTTTCCGTCAGTTTAAACAATGTGCTTCATATCCTTTTCAGTAAGATACACGCTGAGACATAACTCTGGGATTCCCTCAAGCCTGTTAAATATATAACAAATAATGTTAAATGGCAGTAGAAATTTAGGTGACAGCGCACAGCGGGCGCACAGTGGTATAAAATTTAAGGTAAGAAATTAAAGATGAAGTTAATTACAAGAATATTTTCGACTTTATCAGCACTGCCTGCACTTGGCCCTTCAATAAACTATCACCAACAAACATTATATAAGATTGACATAAGCACCTCACTGCGCACAAGAATACACAACTTTTTTTACAATGCATAAGATACCTCCTCGGCGGCTATACAAGGAACGCCTACATGTTTGACAGAAAGGGGGAACATTTGCTGTTCCATCCTCCAACGTCTCCTAGGGACTGACTGTGAACGCAAATTGAGAAGTTTATGCTTCACTGACTTTTGATGGTGACCGGAAACAATGCCTTAAGGATCGTCTCTTCTTGGCTTGTGATAGCAACCCAACAACATAGACCAAAAAGGTTCCGAGGACAAAGAAGATTGACACTTTCACATACCATGAAAGTGCACACTCTGAAGCCACAAGCTTCGAAAAGAGAAAATGACTAGTGCCGTATCCTTCAAGCACTTGACCGGATGCTAAAATTTCAACCATGTCATGTACTTCCCCATCATGGTTACCAACATAAGAAAACGTGAGCTTCTCTTTTGTAGCATAAATTCTAGAGTATCCAAACTGTCCTGTGCGGAATAGAGATCGCTCAGGCTGAGGGAACAGAGGGTCTGTTGGGTGATCTGATCTTGGTTCCCAAATAGGCTGCCAGTCTTGGCCACCCATGCCGATCACAACATGGATTGTGAACCATTTTGATAAGGACTTGTCCATGGCTCCACATTTGAAGTTGTTCAATGGGCAAAACCGAGATATGAGTGGATGTGAGCCCAAAATGCCATATTGACTTTGTTTTTTACAAAGAGGGGTTCAAGATGCTCAATCATTTTCTGCTTTAATGGAGCATTCTAGTCCCCAATGATGGTAGTATACATTGGTCTATGTCCTTGTACAATGATAAAAGGAGTTTTTCGTCTATCGACAAACTCCAAATCACGTTTGATGAAATCATACTGGCTGCCTCCAGGAAGACAATTAGTCTCCGTAGATATGTACAAGAAATGGACAGAACCCATGTTAAACGAGTAGTAAAGATTCCTAGTAGCTGGCGCTCGAGTCCCAGTATGTTCCAAAAAATTACCAGGCATGTTAAACTTGACACTGTAGACACCTTGCAGGCCCGCACTTACCTCCCCCATCTGTCCCATAAATGTTAGCTGCCCAATCAGGCTTCCAAGGCTGTCCAGGCCAGTGATATTCATGATTGCCAATGCACACATGATAAGGCAACCTGGATGTAGTAGGCTCAATCTGATGAAAAAATTTATCCCATAGCCACTAATAACCTCTCGCATAACTAATATCCCCAATGTGCGAGACAAAAGCCGGCTTTTCACCAAGTGCATCCATATCACGAAGTATCCACTTCACAGTTGCTCTACTTTCATCTTGCATTCGCCGAAAGTTATTATAAGGCACAGCAGTCCCCATATCTCCGTATAGAAACACAATAGTTTCATCCGATTCCTCATTCCGCGACATAAAGCTGTACGTCTCGCTCCATCCACTCCCGTCACTCCCAACCTGTCAACCAAACAAACCAAACGTGAACTTAATAACCTAAGGCAAGTTGTCCCCTTTCAACCATTTTAACAAACAGGTTGTGCGCATAATACTTACTTCGTAGTAACACAGCTTCCCTTTCTCCAACATCTTCATCACACCATCATCATGAACATACCCAGAATCTCTCCAACCAACACTCTCGTTCGCAGGTGGATGACACAAATCCTCCTGCACATATCTCCCCACAATCGTCCCTACCACAAACCCCAACTCCTCCTTCCTCCTCCCATAACCTCACAAAACTCTCACTCCCATCAGCCGTCACAAACATCACTCTCATCTCATCCTCCTTCATCGTAAACCCTAAATGCACTTGCTCAGGTCGTTTACCAATCTCAAACCCCACTTTCTCCGAGCTCACAACCAATCTCTCCGCCCCTGGCAGCCGATTCCCTTCATGATCAAACCTCGTACTCAAACTCGCTTCCGGTTCCGTGTCGTCGGGGCAGTGAAGGATCCGAATCCGAGTAATCGGATCGAAGATTGACTAGCGGAAACGAGATCCGACCCGACCCGGTTTGCCAGTTGGAAGATGAGTTGAGAAAAATGTAGCCGATGAAGTGGTCGCGTGATGACATGGATGGTGAGTAGATCCCGAGCCAGTCTCGGCTGAATGGTGACTCGATGCCGGACCATTCCACGTGGAGTGTGTCGCCGGATAATTTGGATAAGACTTTTGGTGAAACTATGATTGTGGGTTTGGCGAGTGAAGTCGAAAGGTTGAAACTTGTGTAGCTTGAAAGGATGATAAGAAGGGGAATTAACATGGGTCGGGTCAAATCGGCCATTGATGAATCTGATGTTGACTTTTAAAGAGGCTGGATGGCTGGAATCAGTTTGAGCAGTTACAAACTTACAACTTACAAGATTATCTATACAAAAAGTGTACAAGATAAAATCGGAGACGATGGATTTTCCACCAACTAAATTTGTCTGCTTGTTGCCGCTGATCGACTCAGTGACGCTTACGTTCGGTTGGTTGACTTTGGAATCTGCATGACCCAATTCAAAAGGCCTACAGTTTTTTTGATTAGAAATATTAACGCATCCGGCTCCTCTACAAATGAATAATAATTTCATGCCACCAACAACATATTACTTGAGTACACAGTCACACCTAGGCGAGAGAAATAAACACCTTCCACACCTCATTGTGAAAAAAAATAACAAACTTTTTACATATACTATTTATGAGAAGAAGAATCATGTCATGCATGGGTTTCAATCACTACCATTTTGGCCAAAAGGTCTACAGTTAATTGAGCTGATTGATTTTAAAATTGGGCCGGCCAATCTCCAAAGTTCTCACTAGCTTGGAGAGAGGGTAAAGTGATTCATTTTCCGGAACCTGAAAGAAACCATTCCGATCAAACTAAACGACATGGAGACGGAAACCGACGAACCGGCGGGAGCTCAACTTGTTCAGTTTTGTTCAAAGCAGCTGAGTCTGGCGATGCTTCTGTTTTCAAAAAATTGACTGAAGATCAAGTCCGGAAAATGTTGTTGCTTAGGAATGAGGATGCTCGCTCGCTGTTGCATGTTGCGGCATCGTCTGGCCGTGTTGAGGTGATGTATTTATTCGTTTTATTTTTTAATTGTTGGGATTGATAGTTGTAGTTGTTGTGATTTTGGTGCTTATTGTTTGCTAGGGTTTTGGGATGTGTTGCGGTTTTGTGTGATTGAGTAGGAATTTTGGAGTTGTATAGTGGATAATGTGATGAATGGTAGTTAAGATTTTGAGGAATGTGGATAGGTGGTGGAGATTTTATCCGCTGAGGATTTGTCAAAAAGCGTTGTAACTGCTGCTAGCATTGGGAATGTAGAGATTGTTAAAATCTTGCTGATTACAGGTGATATTATTACTTTATTTACCGTAGTTTATCAGCAACAAATGGATTCAAGTTGCGGCAGAATATTGATTAATAGTCCCCTTTCAGAACAAGATGACACATGATGTTTTTATGTTTTAACAGGAGCTGATGTCAATTTGAAAAACGATGGCGGACGCACTGCTTTGCACTATGCTGCCAGCAAGGGATGGGTTCAAATTGCTGAAACTCTGATCTCGCATGGTGCAAAGATTAATCCGAAGGATAATGTTGTAGTTGGAGATTTGGCTTGGATCTTCAGTTTTAGAAGAACTATTGTTATCTAAAAAGAAAACCTTATATTTGTAATCTTACGTAGGTTGGCTGCACCCCATTGCATCGAGCTTCAAGTGTAGGAAATTCAGAATTATGTGAACTACTCATAGAGGAAGGAGCGGAAGTGGATGCTGAGGACAGAGCTGGTCAAACTCCTCTTATGAGTGCAGTGATATCTGAAAATAAAGAGGTAAGTGTTTAATTCTTTATAAAAGTAATCTTTTAAGTGTCTTGTTTTAGTCTCGAGTTTGATTGTTGCCTTTACTCGATGCATAATGCTTTCATGTTTAGGTAGCTATGCTATTGATACGGCATGGAGCGGATGTAGATGTCGAGGACAAAGAAGGTTACACTGTTCTAGGGCGTGCCTCTAATGATCTCAGACCTCTACTGATTAATGCTGCCAGGACAGGACCATGCTTGAAGAATAAATACAAATGCTGAGGATGTAAGTCCCAGTTATTCCAATTTTTAGCTGAAACTTACAACTGAAAATAATGCTATTTAGCTCAACCCCAGATTCTTACTATATCTTACAGTCTCCCATTGAGACTGCTAGTTTGGTGCAACTCTACTGAATAATATGGCTGCAAAAATATCAACACTGCCATGTTAGGGAAAATCCAAATATCAAATGTGAATCTATTAGTACCACAGTTTTTTGCTATGTTTGGATTTATTGCTGACACTGTTTTTGTTGGCGCGCAAGTTGCTTCTGCAGCTGCTCCAATTCTTATCTTCAACTTTGTTTTATCTCTTGGCTCTTGCTTTGCCTTCGCACACTTTTACCTTTCTTCCAAGAATTTGTTCTAAACTCGGTGGGTAGATGTTGCACTAACTTCTCTTGTTTACTTTCTTTTGATACACTGTACATACTAAAACATGAAACTATAGCATGACAATTAATTGGCATTTGTTCATGTTGAGTTACTTCTGATTATTGTCATTATCTGATAGTGACTGGTTTCTGAATAACTAGGACAGACAAAGGAAGCAAAACTACTCAAGACACGACCTGCTTCTTATCGATCCTGGTACAAAAGAGTCATTCAACTCGTTGTAGCAGGGTGATCTTGCTCAGCTGTGTCTGATTGGAAGTACCAAGAAGGGTATATGTTGGAAAAGTAAAAAGCTTTTTTGAAGGTATTGCATGTAGTCCTCAATCTGGAATATTGTTATTGGAGTCGGAGATATGTATTCGATTGAAGTCTTTAAAGTTTAAACTTATCAAAAATAGTCTCCAAAATTTAGACCCAAATTAGTACATTATCCAAATTGTTGAGCTCTTCCTTTAAGATCAATGGTTCAAATCGCGGCATGGTTTCTCCTCATTCAATATTATGTGGAATGTTGTTATTTTTCTGTCAAGTTGCGTGGACTGATAATTCTTTCATTTGCAGGCGGAAGTGTCTTAATTTTGTACAAAAATGAGATAATTGATGTTATTCACCATTGAAAAAAAGAAGGGAAAAAATCAGCACATGATCCAAATTGAATATTCCGCACCACATCATATCAAAATTCTCATTCGGAAGTGATTGCAAAATCAACAGAAATCAAGGGTCATGGAAGCAATAATGACAAACTTAGAAGGGTTCAACTGGAGTATCTAAAACTAAAAGTCATTCGGTGTCAGATTATATAATAATAAATAAATAACATTGGCTCAAAACAAAATTTTGCAAGCGCATCGTCCAGCACAATTCGACCGTAATCCAATCATTGCGGTGTCGGACTTCGACGCCCTCCGCCAGGTGATTCGATCTCGGACCTTTTCTTCTTTCCGAATTGATTTAGGGGTTTGATTGAGCTGTTGTTGGAATTGGGTATTGGAGTTTAATTTCAACTTTCAGATCAATTTTCGCGGCCAGGGATCTGTTTCTATCTGGTACAAGTTTAGGTTTTTTTATTGATTTATTTATTACTGATTACTTCTAAGTTGAATCGCGTATCAATGATATTGAGATGAAGAGGTTTTTCTCGAGGAATTCGAAATTTGTTGAATATTTTGTAGTGGATTTTTTGATGGCTGGTGATGTAATTTTGGACTGATTCCGCTTCAACTGCTTCCATCTTGCATCAGAATTCAAATGCTAAGATTTGATTCTTTTGTTTCTGTTGAGCCTAATTTGTTTGATCATGCATGTTTGTTTACCATTTATGCGCTGCCACTCAGTTATACATTTTCGAGAAGTTTATGTATTTTGGGTTTCTCTCTCATCGACATGTTTTATTGTATGATTTTACAGAAAGGGTGTGCTTTGCATTCGGTGGCCCACCCTGTGATTGAAGCATTTGAATAAGAAAGCCCAAGTGTGGTGTTGAGGCAGAAAATGTATGACAATGTACCTACAACCCCACGGGGAGGTATGCCGACGGATAATGGTGATACCGTTGTGACATTAGATCAAGTTCCCAGATGGAGTGATGCGGATCAACGATCTTTGCTGCAGTACGATGGGGAAGATGGTTCTTTTTCGAACTATGATCCGCTTTCATCAGCAACTGAGAATGGTGGAACCGGAAACGTAATTTCTAGATTTCCAGTGGACCATGATATCAACTCGAAAATATATTTGTGGAGGGGAAATCCGTGGAATATCGAGGTGGATGCTGTTGTTAACTCTACTAATGAGGTCAGTAACAGAGACTTTTCAAATCTACTTCTGTATTACTTTCATATAAACTGAATGGCCTTTGCAATCTTTGCTCTTACAGCCATTTCTATGCACTATTCAATGGCAATTTTCATTTGATGTTTAGTAATATAAATGTTAAATACTGTATATATTATGTAGTAGATTTATGTTTTATTAGGGTACCGAAATCAGTGCCAGGTTGATACATTAAATATAATTGTAATCACAGCACCATAACTGCTGACATGCTGGTATGTATGTGTTAGTCAACAGAATTTGGATGAAGCACATAGCAGCCCTGGTCTGCATGCTGCAGCTGGACCTAATCTAGCCGAGGAATGTGCCACTTTGGTAAGTCTGTCTGGCGGGTACTGTTTTCTGCATGCCTTGTTAAAATCACCCTTTAAGTTTCTGTATTTCGGATCAATTATTTTTCAAACACAGTAGTGAAACATTATATTTTAGTATATTCAATGCTGTACTAAAGCAGAATATCCCTGCTTTCAGGGTGGATGTCGAACCGGGATGGCTAAAATGACCAAGGGATACGATCTTCCGGCCAGGTTGGTGAAAATTTAGATATTATTTTGAAATTAATATATATGAATTAAAATTATACTTAAATAACGTTTGAAAGGTTGTATATTAATATTATTTCAAGTATAGATCTCCCAGTTTAGATAAAGAAGTACATCAAAAGAAAAAAAATGTTGAAAGGTTCCGTTTTTAAGTAACGTTTTTGTTTTACAGTGTTGACATTTTGCCTAAGAACATTACTGTTGGTTTTACGTATCCCGCCATTATCTTGCTTACATCCGTAGGATATACGAACAGAGTACTTGCTTTGTCATATTTTCTGATGATGTTTAGAGGTTATTATTTCCGTCACTAAACCAAAAGGTTCTGATTTTCATATCAGGAGGGTTATTCATACTGTTGGGCCGAAGTATGCAATCAAATATCATACGGCTGCGGAAAACGCACTTAGTCACTGCTACCGGTCTTGCCTTGAGCTTCTTATCGAAAATGGGCTTCAGAGGTTAGCTGAAATGTGCAAACTGCTCAAGTTATTAACTTCTGTGTCAGATCCCTTTTACGGAGTTTGCTATTTTGGAACAGCATTGCTATGGGTTGCATATACACTGAAGCAAAGAACTACCCTCGCGAACCAGCTGCTCATGTGGCGATAAGTAAGTAAATGTGCTACTGACGGGTTTCAGCTTGCTTTATTTTGCACCCTTGCTTTTTATTTGAAGAATTGTGTTCATAGTATTAATACGTTAAGCAAAGTGCGGCTTCGATTATCATCTGTCATTTTCCGTGAATGCAGGGACTGTTAGGCGATTTCTGGAAAAGCAAAAAGATTATATTTCTGCTGTTGTTTTCTGTACCACCACTACGTTAGATACAGAGATCTACAAAAGGTGAAAAGTGATTTTATTTATGTTTTATTTTGATGTCTATGACATCCTGCAAACTTATACATATGCATGCATACTCTCTTTTGAATTGTCAGGTTGCTTCCGCTTTACTTTCCTCGAGATAAACATGAGGAGGAAGTTGCGATTTCAAAGCTCCCAGCTGATGTGGGGGATGAGAATGGTGAGACAATAATTGATGAGCGTAAGATCAGGATACAGCCATTACCAAATAAGAAAGCCACCAAGCCTCCTAGATCAGTAGATCTTTCATCGAGTGAAGGTGGACTGCAGAGAAGGTTAGTACTACTTAAAATCGATTGTCACGTATAGTTTGATCAAGGCATTTTCTTTTTATTACTCCAATCACTAAAGATTTGTTTCCCTAGGAGGCTCATTATTATGTTACCTGCAGTTGCTATTTTCTTTGTTTCCCAGGTTCACTAACAAATTGTTTGCGAACATTGTCTTAACAATATTGTTTACGCTATGTGCATATTGACTTGGAAAATACTTTTCATACCAGGAACTCGCACTATTTTGATACGTACTTGGATCCCGCCTTTATGTCAATAATGAAGGATCCTGATCAGAGACGCCAAGAGCAATGGGAGAAAAGTGCACAAACACGGAGTAAATGGAATTATGCCAAGTTACTTGGTTTTGGTGACCTTGGTGGACCTCCGCTGTCGCCTGCTGAAGAATATTCACTTCATTCCAGATATCTGGCTAAAGCAAATTCTCTCAATCTGTCTGAAATTGCTGAAATGAAAATTGTGTAAGAATGGCCTTCATGTTACGTAATTTTAAAATCTATAATGGGCTATCTGTTTAGTCATCAGTGGAGCTTAATTCAACTGATTTCGAGTTCAAGAGGCAGTTATTCTTGGTTTTGCTATTATGTAATGCACTTCCTTGTACAATCTATCAGGTACCGAGGAGGGGTTGACAGTGAGGGTCGTCCTGTAATGGTGATTGTGGGGGCTCATTTTTTGCTACGTTGCCTTGATTTGGAGCGTTTTATTCTTTACGTAGTTAAGGTAATTACACACTTTTTTTATGATTTAGTTATGCAACTTTTGAATTTTTTTCAGTTTCTTGTTTTTACTTGGGCCATAACTTGTGTAAGTAATCATGATTCAAAAATAGAAGACATGTGACTGAGAAGATATCTACTCATTTGGCAAATAACCACCTTTGTTTGAAATTCCTAATGTTGTCAAAATTTCAGGAGTTTGAACCTTTGATTCAGAAGCCATACACTATCGTGTACTTCCATTCAGCAGCGTCTTTGCAGATGTAAGTAATGCATCTGTCGTCCATGTACTTTTTCAGAGAATATCCTGCACTTTTGTAGTGGGAACCAGCCAAGAATTATTTTTGCTATCGTTGATTTATTCCGGTCTAACTTCATTGCATGCTTCAGACAGCCTGATTTGGGATGGATGAGAAGGCTACAGCAAATCCTTGGCCGCAAGCACCAACGCAACCTTCACGTACACATTTTATACACACCTCTTCTTCAAGTTGATATTTTTTTATAAGAAAATGTGGGCCGACTTCAGTTCATTTAGGCAATATATGTTCTCCACCCGACACTGGGACTGAAGGCAGCAATTTTTGGACTGCAAATGTTTGTTGACAGTGTGGTAAGACATTTCAATATAATTTTCATACTTATGTTTGGCATCATTCATCAGAAGAATCCCTCTAATGCCTTGCTCATTAGAATGAGAGTTTGTCACAGGTCTGGAAAAAGGTTGTATATGTTGATAGACTTCTGCAGTTATTCAGATACGTCCCTCGTGAACAACTGACCATCCCAGACTTTGTATTCCAGTAAGTGTCGTCACCTTGTAAAAAAAAATCAAATGCCGACGTGTCATTATCTCTTGTGTTCTTTTCTTTTCCGTCACCTGAATGGTTAATACCAACAATGCAGGCATGATCTGGAGGTAAATGGAGGAAAAGGTCTGATAGTCGATCCCAGAACCAAATATGTGTATCAGCGACCTTGATCTTGACACCTCCTTATTGTTCTTGCAGTGTCTGTAAAATATAACTTGATCTGCTTGTATGTTGTCTGAGTTTTGATTTGTTGAAGAATAAGTATACATTCTCCTCCTATCCCAGAAAAGATGCAAATTTATATTTTCTGTAACAGAGTCACTGATTAATTAAATCAAATTTATCCAGCTCATAGATTAGCTCGAAAATCATACTCCGCTTTCATATTCCTCTTTGCTTTTTTGGCACATAATTTAAGAAATAATAAGTCGTGAGAGAAAAAAAATAAAAATGAATGGATAGAAAATAAAGTAAAAAAGATTGTATTATGTGAGAGTTAAATATAATAAAAAGAATTGTTTAAAATGGAAACAGAAAGAATAAAAAGAGAACATGAAGATGACAGATCAAATACATTTTATTTATGAGCAGGAAAATCAAGTGTCTAATCATGATTAAATGTACTTAATTTTCGTAAATATTTAATTCTTATCATCGATGCTTCTTATCCGGATAATCTTTTTTTTCTTCGATGATCTGATTTATTTCAAAGCCCAAAGGCAATCAAAGTAGCAAAGGAAAAATGGAGTGGCCAATGCTACCAAATACAAATAAAGAACAAAAAAAAAACAGCTACAAATTAATCTCTCAACAAGGAAGGCAAGAGGTCGTTAGGAAACGTTGGAATAGCATTCTGTATTTCCCATATCCAATGATCCAATCTGGCTTTGTGTGCAAAGAAATCAGCAAGATTGTTCTCTTCTCTGAAAATGTGGCTGATTTTTCAGGAAGGATTTTGTCTTAGAAGGGCAGTGGCTTTCAGCAACAATGACAGTGAAGTATCAGGTCCTCTTTGACCACTGTGAAGTTTCCATATTAATTCAGAATTGTCTGAGAAGAAGGTAGCAGATGCACAATGCATTTCA
>JAWWMW010000392.1:217519-236094 GCA_035048345.1 Echeveria elegans
TCCCGTCCGTATTTGACCTGTTCGATTGCACATTCGAGACGACGCATCCCCGTCGGGACGACGGGCGGTACGCTAGTTCATCAATAAATACTTACAAAACAATACCGTTTTACACCCTCCAAGAAATGTACGATATTTGGGATTTCGGACTTTAATATAGTTCAGCCTATTAAAATATTAACACACTAGTTGTGTTCTCATCATTTCGACGCATATGCGGGGGAGAAGAAATATTTTCGATGTCGATGTCTCCATTCGATTCTCCTCAAATTTTTCAACGTTTTATGTTTTATTTTAATTTTTTAAAATTTTAATTGAGAAAAAATGGCAGTTTGGTTATTTATTGTGAATGACATGGGCAGAACTAGAAATACATATTTGATGAGGCGATCAATCCTTATTCTATTATATAATAGATTTCCTTCTATTATAATTCATCAACTCATCACCCCCAACAATCCATAGTTAAATATACACTTTCCAAATTACATCTCCCCTATTTTCCCATCTCAACGACCCATCACCCTATACCTATTATATCATTCATCACTAAAATCTCCATCGTCCTATACCAACGACACCCTTCGTCACTGCAACTCATTCCTTCCTTTCTAGACTTTCAAAAAATAGAGCATCGGAGAAAATGAGTGAAGAATTGAAGAACAGAGCATCGTAGCGGATGATAAGTGGAGCTAGAAACATTGAGAAGTTTGAGGGGAATCGAATGGAGACATCAGAATCAAAAACACCTATTTCCACCGCATCCTTGTCGGAACGACGGACACCTCCTCTTGTATAGTAGAATAGGGATCCATCAACACATCACTACATAGTCAAATATATACTTCTCAAATTACTCCTCTCCTCTTTTCACATCATCATATATCAACGACACTCATCACCCTATACCTACGACACACAACGCCCTATACCTACGACATCATTCGTCACTAAAGCATATATCGTCTTATACTAACGACACTATTCGTCACTACATCTCATTCCATTCTTTATGGCTTTCAAAAATAGAGCATCGGAGATAATGAGTGAAGAACTAAAGAACAGAGCATCGTAGATGATGAAAAATAAAGCGGGAAACGTAGGAAAGTTTGAGGGAATCAAATGGAGACATCAGAATCAAAAACACATGTTTCCGCCGCATTGTGCTTCATCTTGTTTTTAATAATTGACTTCTATTAAATTATTTATTTTTGAACATTTATGGGCTTATGGATATGGAGCCCTCGTTAGCTCTCTTTATCTTGAGACTCGCAGAAGATTTTTGACTTATGAATTTTTATTATAGAATGGTTAGATGATTAATTTATTTTTATTTATAACTAGCTGTCGTCCCGACGGGGACTGCATCGGGAAGCGGAGGTAATGATGACGAATCAGCTGGGCTGGTAGGTTTTGGTGAGAATGCAGTCGGCGAATCGATCAAATGCTAAGCGCCCTTCGTCCCGACAGCATGCGGCAGAAACATGTATTTTCAATTTCGATTCCCCTCAAACTTTCCAACGTTTTTCGCTCCATATTTAATTTTTATTTTAATTGATAAAATGACAGTTTGGTTATTTTTTGTGAATGACAGGGGCAAAACTTTCTATACATGATGAAGTTCTACCTATCATCCCGTCATCCTGACGGGGAAGCGGTTGGAACCCGAAGTGACGAATAGCACAGTCAAATTTAAAATCCAATCTTTACCAAAATTCATTTACTCTAACAATTTCCCTCCATTCTTTTCCAAAGCAGAAACATGCAAAAAACGTAATACCCGAACAAAGCACCCGAAAAGAGGTGTTTTCTCAGTTTCTCAAACTTTTAAATGTTTTCCGCTTCATTCTTAATTTTAATTTTTAATTTGTATTTTTAATTGGAGAAAATGACAATTTGTTTATTATTCGTAAAGGGCATAGGCAAAAATAATATTTGATGATGGATTGATGATCCTATTCTATTTTACAAGGTAATAAATTTTATTTAAATTATAAGAAATTCATTTATTTTTATAATAAATTTCAAACTCAAAAAAATTAGTTTTTAGTTATACAAAATTTCCACCTAACCCGAGTCAACGTCGACCAAAACTCCATACCTTCAGAAGCCGCCATCAATACAACAATCAAATCCGATCAAACCCAACACCAAATGCCCATCACATTTTCTCAGCCCTAGAAATGCCCACCTCCTCCTCCTCTGCCGCCGTAGCAGCCGCCTTCATTTTGTTCTTAGCTCTTCAGTCACTCCCATCAGCTGCCGAACTCCTCCTCTCCTCATTCTCAGCCTCAGACCCATCATGGAAACCATCCGACAACAAATCCTTAATCTCTCCAAACTTCACTTTCGCCGCCAGCTTCCAACGCATCTCAACTTTCCCAACTCTCTACACTTTCTCTATCTGGTTCTCCAACATCTCTGTCTCTGTCCCAACTATTGTCTGGTCAACGAACGAAAGCACTCCGGTCAACGCCTCTGCTTCCCTCAAAATCACTTCCTCTGGCGAGCTTTTCCTCAACTCCTCCGGCCGAAATGTCTGGCCCTACAAAGCCTTCAGCTCCATCAACTCTTCTACCACTCTAACCCTCTCTGACATGGGCAATTTTGTGTTCGGAAATTGGTCGAGTTTCGACTTTCCGACGGACACCGTCCTCCCAAACATGACGTTGACGGTCAACGGCACATCGTTGACTTTCAAAAACAAGAAATTCCAGTTCGTCAACGCTAAAGATTCGGTCTTTAACTCCACCAACACTTACTGGTCTTGGTGGAATGGAAACTTTAAATCACTAGACAACTCACCATGAAATACAGAAATGGAAATAAAGATGAAATGGGCAGCGCTGCAGCAAACAAAAATTGGCAGCGCTGCAGAAACAAGCTGGCGGTCGCGCGGATGGGCAAACCAGTTTGCGTCTGTTTGAGCAGGTCTACTTTACATCCTGGGCAGTTTTCATGGTATTGGTTTTTATTCAGCAGAAATGGAACAGTGTCTGTGTGCTCGTCTTGCTCCATTTCTGCGGCTGCCGGGGCACCAACACCTTGAGTCAAAAAAATCTAAACTTGCACCTTTTCTTGGTCTCAATAATTGCTGGCTACAAACAAATAAGTAATGTGTATATATAACTGCAATACACACCAAACATCAAACACCAGATCGACATGTTACGCTGTCATGAATTTGACTTCCTGAGAATTTAGGATGGAAAATGGAGAAGAAGGGTATGTTTGATAATATGAATAACATTGTTCATAATTCGAATATATATTGTTTGGTTATCAGGCTTAGTATGTTCTTGCCCCTTTTTTGTCCAATTGAATAGTCCGGACTGTAAATGGGAAATGAGGGGTAGTTCAGGCCCCCTTTTTGGCATTTTCCCTTTTTTTTTTTGGATAATTTAATCAGCAGTATCTGAAGTTTGCTATATTAGTAATCTCAGTCACTATATTTTGGATACTAGCGATTCCGTTATTTGCCGTATATAAAGGGGCTAAGCCTACACAAACAGAGAAAGGCCTCAAACAAGTAGAACATAGAAGAAATTATTTTAAGACACTCATCTAGTCTAACCCAGGACGACTCGTGAGTATCTAGAGCAAATTTAGCTAGTGAATCCCACCATGCCATTTGCCTCCATATTAAAATTACAATCAACTGTTAACGCTTAACTAACAACTTGAAACAGGAAAGTAGAGCTTTACGGGCATCAAAAGGAAATCTGACAAATGCAGGATGACAATATTCACAAGCTGGCTACAGTCGGATTCGAAAACAACATCTTCTTCTAATATAACTCCTCAGCGACAGACATTGCTAATAATAACGCCTCAACTTCAAGATGCAAAGCGGATCGAGTCAACATGCGAATTAAACTTGAATGGCATTGCTGCTACAGTCTTGTTGTGATCCCTTGCTATTGCCGCAGTACCGCCATGCGACTTGTTTTTATCAAAAGAAGCATCATTTTGATCTTGTAAACTTCCATTGGCCGCGGAGACTAATCCTCTTGATTCCGAAAACATGTGACAATGTATAAAGAGATTGCGTCAGAGTGTTGCGTGACAAACAACTGAAGTTTTATACATGGATCAGAAACATTCCACTTATCGAAACCATGCCAACCCAAATTCTTATGATACCATGAGTAACCTGAAATAACCTTAACCTGAAACTAGTAAACTCAGTTTCAGGAGGAAACTTCACTAGACAATTTATATGTCTAATAACTTGCAAGAACTTATAGCTAAACTTGTCTAATAAACCTTGTGCCCTAGCACACCAATCTGACCAAAAAACCTGACCTATTAGACCTAAATAACCTGTGAATAAATCCTATTACACAGCCTGATTTCACTTGATAAAACCTTACACTACAAGTGCAAGAAACCACATATAAACTGATTAAAACCTGCTGAAAATAACCTGTCCTAAGTACTATACCTGTTCAACCTTTAAGGCTTTACAAACAAGCCAAGTAATTACAAGAACACTAGTTATTACAACAGAATCAACACCTGTCCTAGTTCTAACTTTCCTAGTTCAAGAAATTTATCAAGCAAGCAAGAAAAGTAAAGAACAACTACACAAGGTTTTTTATCCCGTGGTTATATGCCCATAAAGGACTTTACTCCACGTTGAGCTCGGTGGCTCGGTTAATCCACTATGATCAAAGGAATCAGAACTAGTTCAACAAATTCAGCAGCGCTCACAACAGATCAAGAACATTTAGCACATCACAAACTGAGTACTGAACAATTATAGAACAGAAACAACTCAAGGAAGGATCACGAACTTCCCTGAACCCTTGGTGGTCAATCTCCGAGACCAAGACTTCATCCGTCACAACTCCGGGCGATCTTTAGTTCACTGGACAGATCTCCACTTCTTCCTTGATGAGCGACGGCGCCCGAGAACTCCTTCAACCTCAAATCGACGAAGCTTTCTTCGTCAAAACCCCCGATTTCCTTTTCTTTTCAGATCTGAGTTTTTTCTAAGGAGAGAGAAGTCAAAAACGTGTGTTATGAGCCTTCTACTCAACAGCCACACCTTTTGTACCTTGGGCCAGAGATGGACTGGGCTCAGCCCAAAGGATAAATCCTTCAGAACTTCTTAAGAGGTCACCCATCTCACTATAGTTATCGCCCATGCATCCTTAAGTCTTAACTGCGTAATTCTGATGGAATCTGATGTATTATTACTAGTGTGATCGCATACAAAAATTCATTGACTCGGTCATCATTAGTCAAGACCCGATCGACTCATCGGGTTTTTAATTGAGTTGGTCTATTGGCGCAATCTGTCCATCCTCCTGCCTTTAAACGAGGAGGCTTTTCTTTTCTTCCATCTTTGGTCGAGATGGATTATTATTAAAAATCTATTATATAATAGAATAAGATCATGGACGCATGGCTGTCTGGTCAAATATGAATTGCTCAAATTACTCCTTTACATGATTTTATAAAAATACAACTCACAACCACAGAGTCGTCGATTTCATCGACCAGTCCCTGGCGCCGCACAAACTTTAATCACACCGTGAGTGTCGAAACCAGTTCAAATTCAACAACTGACAATTCGTTCGTCGGACATCGACCACCTATGACGCAACCCTCTCATCCTTCATCCAAACAACCTAAGGTGTCTCCAATCGTCGTTGACACCTCTTCCGTTACTCAGAGATTGCTATATTCATTGACTTTGTCTTGAACTTCGGTGAAAGATTTGATTTAATTAGTGGTTTAGTAATTGACCTTCTGTTGTCGTTGAGTAGGTTGGGCTTGGGACGGTGTTGTTTCTGATGCTTATTGTTTTTGTATGTTTACGGGCTGCATTTAGTTGGAGTGCTTTGAATAATTTTTGATATTAGATTTCTTCATGGTTGATTTTTTATGTTGTTGAGGCCATAATGATTCAAATTTAGCTATCGTCCCATCGTCGTCACTTCCTGTTCTCGCTGAATCTCCATCGTGGCGACGGAGCGGGAGCTAGTAGTAATAGAGTATGCGACCTTCTGGACGTCCTCATGATGCTGAATTAAGTTCACAAATTTTGTTAGGTGGGTCGGTTGGAAAAATGAAATCTTACTTAAATGGGCTGGGCTTCAGATTCAAAGAAGCTTTATTTCTTTAGCCGTAGCACATGGGCCAAAGCTTACAGAAAACCCAAGCCCTACTCAATTGTTAGTAAACGCGTTGACCATTAACATCTGCTTCGGAAACTTGAGCGCAAAGTGAGCCGAGTAGCTTTAAGCCTTTGATCGTAGTCGGAGGCGAAGTCGCCGTTCATTCTCCGACGTTATCGTTCTACGGGTTCTTGAGTAGCCGTAACATCGAACCGTTAGCGTCGGATTTCAGTTTTCATGTAATTTCTGATGTTTGCTTCAGCGTTATATACCGTTGATTTTTTTTATAAAATTGCGTGATTATCGAAGTTGAAAGTCAAGCAGTTTTTTTCTGAGTATTCGGTGTTGGAATTTTGAGGTGACAGTGTTTAATCTTGTTTGGATGGATCAATTTGGAATTCAAGAAACTAGGGCTTTTACTGTGTTTGGAGTTGTTTGAATTTTGTGTATTTAGTATGTCAAAAATTGGTGGGTGTATGTGTATTGAAGGATGATGGTTTGAGTCTGATTAATATCAATGGTAATCCATGGAGGATGTTATTTCCCTAGCGTGCAGTATGCTGACGTGATAGTTGATGAGATATTGAATTGTTAACTTCAACGGCCGGTAGGAGTTGAAACTGGAATTATTAGTTTGGTTATTCACAATTCCTTTGGCTATTTTTTTGCCATGCAGTAGATATTTCAAGGTATTATATGTCAAGTTATTGAAGCTTTCGAATTTATAGAACCACATCCTGCCTAAAATATTAAGATTTATACAAAATGGAAATTCGTGAGATTACTTAGCGTATTCTGTTGTATCTTGTTTTGTACGATGAGCTCATATGTAAATCTCCTACTGCATTTATGATATTCCATGTACATGCATTTCTTTGTGATTGTATGATAAATAGATGGATTTGGTATTCATGCCTTTGGCTGTGTGATTTTAACTGATGTACTTACTCTGCCATATGCTTTGTCCATATTGTTCTCTTTCTCGTGACCTCAGTCAGAGCCTACACTATTTATGCAGGTGTCTATTGTTCTCCGACACTTCTGTGATTTAGGAAATTCTGAATTACTTCCATTATGCAAAGGGCTGCAATGTATATGATCATTAGATTCCTCTCCAACTAGTGCTCGTAAGTCATTGGTATACATTTTTCTGTACCTGTTATGAAGACCACTGCCAATCTTTTAAAATTTGTTTGGGCATGCATTTCTTAAATGCAGAAAACATTATGCAATTTGTTTATACTATACATTTATCGCTTTAACATTTTAGTTTCCGCAACAACATTTTGCTTATATGACTTGTAGCAACAAGTTCGCAAGTGCATAGTTTATACATTAGTGTGCGCCTTACTTTCTGGTATTGTCCTGTCTTTGGCTGAGGTCTCCAAAAATGCTGCTCATTACAACATAATCCCCTCGACACCTGAAATGTCTTTGTCTTCTGATATAAGTGGAGCAGACCATGTTAAGCTTTCCAGTAGATGAAGAAACATAGTTAGAATCTGTGTTATTAAGGAAAGGACCATTTATCCCGTCTCTTTATTAACACAACAACATAGTAAGCCACTTATCCTGTCCCTAAGGGTGATCATATCATCATTAGCAATAAAAACCAATTCAATTATTTTGTCTTGAAAATTATATTCAAAAATATCACCTGTCCATAATCTTGACTTTTTACAAGAATAAAAGTTCTCGGTTTTTTCATATGGGAACTTGCCTTTTTGAGTTGTTGGTCTCTTATTTCTCCTAACATGTGTGTCTGCTGTGCCTCTGCACGAGATTCTGCCAATCCTATTTGCTGCTCTGATTTTTTGACTTATGCAGACTTTTATTGCACTGGAAGTATTTTAGTGAAAGTGTCATAACATGTTATTATTGGACCATGACAAAGACGGTCGAAGCAATCAACAGCCTAACACGGGCATCGTATTTTTACGCTTGAAATAATTGCTCCTGTTGAGTTATAATGTTTGGCAGAGACAAAAAAAACTTTTGGCTCCTACTGTCAAATAAAATTATTTCTGCATCAACTTCTTTCAGAACCTGATGGCTCTCTGTGCAGGAATTCAAATGATCGGGTTGATAATTGATTGAAGCTAAATCAATCATCAAATGAGAGTGGGGGAAGAGTTGCTCAAGTTCAGGGTGACATGTCAAGATGCTGGGATCTGAATTACATAAGTTGTGTCTACTGTCTAGTGTGAAGTGTCCCAAAGTAAGTTGTTAGCAAACACATCACATGCATGATGTGCTAATACTTACGGTAAACATCAAGTCATCCCACTCTCTTAAATGTGATAAATGTTCTCCCATTCAGCTATGTAACTAATGACTTTCACCAGTTTATTCTTACAACGATAATTATTTTTACGGAGTCATATCCAACTGCCATTCATATGAATAATTGAGTTCATAGGGGCTGGATACTGATGTCTGATATTCAAAGGATAAGCAGATCAGCCTCCTATTGCAATGTTAGGTAGAGTTAAGGGCAGCCCTAATGAAACAAGGGCACATGGGCATTAGCAGCCACCACGCAGACACACACCAAAAACCATTTTGACTCACCCATGTTTCATTAATGCAGGGGCTGCAAAGGTGGGGGGACTGACTGTGGAGCATTCATAATGATAATTATTCGAAGAAATGGTATATATTTCAAGTACAATGAAGCAAGAGCCCTAAGTTTATCGGGTGTGGACTATTAGTACCATATGCATAGATGGGGCTCGTTTGTGGCCCCTTGCGGTTGATGCCTTTGTTGTTCACTTTGTAGACATATCTCTTCATGGAGGAACATTCATCATGTGACTCTAGTGTGCTCATGTACAATGTTCTACTTATTGATATGTGTTAGTCCTTCAAAAGACATATTTGATCGAAATAACGTGGAAGATTTTAATTATTTACGCCATTGGACTTCAAGTGTCCCAAAGGTTAGTTGTTGACGATGTATAAGATTATCTGGCTGGTAATAACGTCTATTCTTATAGTATTGTGTAGGTCATCTACCCTATCATGTCAAATACGCAGTATCAAACTCAAACAGGCTTGAAGATGGATCGAGCATTTATTTTCTTCAGAGAAAAAAATATATCAACTTTTGTGTTTAGTTTACTGATTTCTGTTCTTCCATAATTTACCCCCACCATGTATAATGTGATTCAACTATATGATTTAGAAGGCTCGAGCAAATCTATTATATAATAGAATAGAATTCATGACTGCAGACTCAAATATGTGTTTCCAGTTTTGCTCATGCTTTTTAGTTTTTAAGTTTAAATTTACACATATCGCACGAGCCAGACCCATTAAAAAAATAAGGGGATTCGAATGGAGACATGAAAAAATTGAATTTTTAAGAGATTTCGAAAACGAGGAGAGAAGAGCCTTTTCAAGAAATCATCGTCGGGTTAAGATTGTCCAAGTTGGAGACATTGGAATTGAAGATACCTGATTCGGAAGAGATTTATAAAGCGAAACAACAAGTGTGTCTGTTTTTCGCATTTCCGTCAGGACGACGGATTGACGGCTAGTATTAATAGAATTTACTAGAACAAACTACCGATTATGTATGACATAAATTTGCTTATGATATCCGTTTTAAGTTCCATTTTATTTTAATTTTCCAACTTAGGGTAGTGTAGCTGAGAAACAAACTACGTATACAGAAGGGAAGCTTGGAAATTGGAATGGTGGCCTCAATCCAACTTGTTTCCGCGTACCATGCATTTGCAGATTTTGTCTCAGGTCGTATTCATTTCAGATTCGCTTCTAGGGTAACAACGTAGATCTTGAACGAATGCATTCCTGTTTTTCTTCATTTTCTTCAAAATAAAACTAGAAGCTAATTAACCAGACGTTGAAGTGATGAGAAAACAAGATAAGACTAACTTCCCTATCGAGAAAAAAACTGTACTCGAAAACCTTGCACGCCATTTATGAGCTAGTGGTGGTCACGGCCGTTTTGTTAATGAGAAGGGGTCCAAGAGGTTGCTTGGTTGATAAATCTGCCGGACACCAATGGCCACTTGGACTCGACAATTGTCTATGGCTTCTCCACCACAATCTCTGATCAGATGAACAAAAAAATACGAGATTTTTTTTTTTGCAATACTTGTTTAGTCTGATCTAGTTTGTTACTAACATTTTGAATTCAGAAAGCAATATGACAATGACATTACAGCTTTGTGTTGTTTTGTATCAAGCTTTTTGTTTTGTTTTGTGATTATTATTGAGGTTCATATGGCTCCCCTTACCCCCTGTCTCAACTTGTCTGCTGATTATGTCTCAATACATCTTTCTCTCTTAGTTAATAGCTTGTTTACCCTAATAAGCTATCACATTACGTTACAACCCATATGTCAAGGCGGTGCCCTTTGATGTACAAATGCCTATAAATACAGATGACTTCTCCAAACATACAATGCAAACTAGCAAATAACCATCTCTCAAGCTAATCCTTACACCGTGAACCTTACAAAAACTCGCCATTCTCATCTCTAAAGTCTTCAGTTCTCAGTTGTGCACTTAGTTCTATCATACACAGCCAAGGCAAACGGAATTTTATACACATTTGAGATAGTCATCACAAAAGCTGAGTGAAGAAAAATGTCAAGCTCGAGAAGATCACAATCAAGACAATCCTCATCAGGAAGCTCCAGGATCTCAGAAGATCAAATGGCTGACCTGGTCTGCAGGCTGCATCGGCTTATCCCAGAGATCCAAAACAGTCGTCGTTCCAACAAGGTACATATAATATATATTGAACGTACGTTGGAAATATCTAGAGAGCTATATGTTGATTAACTGTACGTAGCTTCAAACCAATTCATTTGAGATGGATGAAAATGCTGTACATCATTATTCAATCATTATACTGTCATATCACGTGTAAGGTGATACATTTATTTAATTTCCGGTTACTAAAGTTGAATGGTTTTGGATACCCTTTAATGTCACAAGAAGTGTGGGACTACAATGCTCCCTAGCTAGTCATGGTCATATACAAATAATAATGAACCACCTTACCCTTTTATTATCTTCTACTTCAGATTACTCAACTTTTCAAATCTTCAAATTTTAGGTATCTGCCTCAAAGGTTTTGCAAGAGACTTGTAACCACATTAGAAGTTTACACCAAGATATTGACGATCTGAGTGACCGGTTAGCTCATCTCCTGGCCTCCTCTGACACTGATAGCGCTCAAGCTGCCATCATTAGGAGTCTTCTCATGTGAAGTACAACACGAATAATCCACTATCTGATATTATATACTATGATCTATATATAAACTGAAAAGGGTGGAATCGATGATTAGATGTATGGTGATTTTCAATGCGCTTCAACTATATATATAAAACCCTAGTTATGGTGCATAGGGTTTGCCAAGTAGCAACATATTGCTCCTGCGTTATACTTGTTTCCCAGTCTGTATTATAGAGGCCATAGTGTCACTTGTACCTTTAATTCATTATAAGCTTGAATTAAATCTCCATTAAATTACAAGTTAGTAAAAAAAAACAGCTTAGCATTACTGAACCTGAATAATAGTCACATATTCTCCCGCTTTTCCGGAGTTCTATCTCTCTCAGATGTACTTAAATACTCAGTTCATATAGTCACGTTGGAGTCTTCCATACTCAAGCTATACTACTTATATACTCTATTATATAGTTATCTCATCGGTGATTTATCTAATGAATCGCATGCATAGTGACATTAACGCGGTTTCACTGTGCGTGACGGTGAGATTTACACACATTTTATATCATAACCTAGCTCGTCACATTCACAATCAAGAACACCTATTACAGCCTACATGAGAAGAATAATCAAAATAATTCCAAAGGTTAAAAATTGTGCTGAAGTGAAAGAGCATCATGGAAGTGCAGACATGCATAATGTCATGGGCCGTAGATGATGCAGCCGTTACTTTCAGACAGGTTAGGCCGTTAAAATTAATGGGCTGGTGACATCCAGTTTTGTACTTCTTTCAGAACATAATTCATGAGTTGAGAGAGTCACTAAAGAAGTTTGCAGCTTTAGGTTACCAAATGAGATGATTTTTTTTTTTGTGGTGTGTGAAGGAATTAATTCTTAGCAAAAGTGATTTGGAACAAATATAGTCTCGATGGTCATCGTTCTGGTTGGAAAGGTTTTTTAGGGTCTGCGCGAAAAGAGTGTATATCTTCATTGTCTGCCCTAGTCATGAGAGCGTCCATATATGTCTGTTTCAATCGATAGATGTTTGATGCTCTCTAGTGGGTTTCATTTTACGTCATCTCCCATAATGAAAGCTCAAGTGTCTGCAAACATGCCGTTGCCCATGTTGTCACATTTTTTTTGAAATGCATTCTGATTATATCTTTACCTAGAAAGAACGGCTTCTTGGCATGTTGATTCTGGTACAAGGGTGGGTAGATCCTTTACATTGAACTATAGGAGACATTAGTGAAATTCTTTAGATAAGATTCCTGATGCACTCATCTAAAATTCTCTAATGTATGTCGTATAGTAATAAATAGTTTCCATGTGACTTGGAAAATTTTGGATTTAAGATAAATTGTGACGTCTCAACTCTTGTTAACTTAATTTTGAATGGTTTTTTTTTTTTTAAATTACGTGTACTATAAACTATAGATACTTTGGAATTTAACGTACCATGATAGCGGCCGCTTCCCATTATCTTAATAGCCTTAAAAGAATCCAGAATCCTAGAAAGGAATATGGCTTTTCATCAGCTCTAACGACAAATATTTAAGTGATGTAGAATATCCCAATTGGAATTTGATAATTAACCCCAACTTGTCAAATTTATATACATCCCCTCCACGGTATTTTTATATGATATTCCCTCTGTTTGTCCACTTTCTATTTTATTCTTTCACAACCATATTACTTTTTGACCCATAAGTCTAAATTTTAATCATTCTCCACCACATTTTTTCCACTATTCACTATCTTAAATTTTACCTCATTTATCCTTTAGACAAACAAAATGAGATGGAAGGAATGAGTTTTTCGTCCATGGTGACTTCTTCTTTTTTCCGGGGTTTTTAATTAAGCATCTAACCTCACAATGGTGTCAAGTAATGATCTTTATAATTAGTAGTGCAACCTCCATGCAGTAATGTTGATTTTGATCGAAAATCAGGATTTAAATATTTGCACTAACCTAAAATGGCAGCGCTGCACAGCTGCCATTGAGGAAACACACAAGACAGAACCAGGGTTGGTTGAGAGGGATAATGATGTCAAGGAATGGAGAGAAAGGCACATGGGGTGGTGGAGCTCTGCAAGCTTTAAGTAATCAGAAAAAATCCAGATGCATGTGATTTGGTGGACACCAAGAAGGTTCACTTCTATTTTTTTTCTCTTTGATATGTGTATTGTAAATTATTTTTTGGTCTTCTACTTCTACATTTATTGATATGATGCGGCCGAGAGAGAGAGGCAGATCATGACCAACGCCTAGTTCGGCCACCCCATAGGATCCCACCACTGGGGTGTGCCAGTCAGATGATTTCAAACTCATCCTTCATTAGGTCATCATGCGGTTTCGCAAGTAGTTTTTTTTACTGTTTGAGCTGATCATACATTTTGATCATGGCAAAGACACATCTTTAGCATCTATATATTGAGTATAGCTGAAAATCACATAAGTTGGAACCCTTGTTTTTTTTTACCTGCATAATGAAATAGAGGCGAAAAAATGTGACTTTTGCAATGACCACAAAATTCAGATAATGAGGTGATGGATACTGAGGAATGAAATAACATTGGAATGTCAATAATGTTGTTTCAGTAGTGACTAGTGAGAGTTGGATCTAGACTACTATAGAGCAAGCAAGGGTACAAATTTGGTACATCTGTGTTTCGTTCCTTTTCTATGTTTGTCAAAGTAAAATCAACTAGCTCTCTAAATTAAAAATCTTGCGTGAAAGTGATTGATTGAAATTTTAACTGATAGTTGTCGAGCAGTTCAAATGACACCCCAGGATAGAAAGTGTAGCAACAAATGAAGAAAAAGAAAAGATACTCCTAGAAAGCTGTAGAGTGCTTGTAGCTGTTCTCCAGCCACACACTGATTTATCACTATCTTGGGTCGACCTTAGTCCTTGTAGCAGTTAGCCCAAAAAAAATGGAAAGCTGCTTACTGTAAATATTCAAATCAATTACCTAACGTTATTTAAAGTCTACCGCTTAGTTGTTAATCTACGCGAGAGCGCTCGCTTTGCTCTCATTAACTAGGGCTCATAACACGTAATACTGCGACTGTTTAATGACCATTTTTGTGCTCGGTCATGACGGTGGCCGGTGGATGCTAAATATTGATGAAGTAGAGGAATAATGAGAAGTAGAGGAATGTTGAAATGTGTGTTTTGTAAGTGTGGGTAAGAGGACAAGGAATGAAGCAGGTCATAGAGAAAAGTCTGGCTTTTCTCATATATATATATACGGTGTACAGCAGTAAGAAAAGAGAGGACACTAGAGAAAAAAACTCAAAAGACACAATGACACAGCCAGAAGGAGCAGCCTGGTAGGGTTTAGTTAGCTAGCTTATAAAAAAAGACACCAAAAACAAAAAAGACGGTCCTTTATTAATAAGTATTACACTTGGTGCCAACTTTCTTTATTGAAGTCCTTCAAATTCAACTTTTCCGAAACCTAGCTAATACAAAAGTGAGTGTTGAAGTTATGGGCTGAACTTTTTTGAAAGAAAAAAAAAACTTTTGCTTTATGATTTAGGGTTTAGCCAGGGTTTTTCCTTTTTACTTAATTCTAGGGATTTTCAATTTGCATCAGGCTAAAACCCCTAGTTTGCAGAGGTTAGTTCACAATCGTTTGTTGGTTAATTAGGTAGCACAATCTGTTCCTTTTCAGGCCCCATCCCTCATTGGGTTCCTCTCGTTCAGTATTTTAATTTTACTACAGAATATGCAGACTAATATTCTACAGTAAGATCCTTCAAATGAAAAAAAAAACAAGTAAAAGCTACTTAAACTGTCAACAAAAGTATTATTATCTATTATATAATAGAATAGGGTGAACGGACTTTCAAAATATGAACTATCAATTTTGCTCCTACCTTTAAATTTTTTAATTTATTCTTACACAAACCACACAAACCCGGTCCGACCCATTAAAAATAAAAAATTAAAAGTTAAAAATTAAAAGTTAATAATTACACAGACCACACGGGTCCAACCCGACCTATTAAATATTAAAAATTCCATTTGATAGGATTTTAACCACACGGGCCTAGTCCGGTCCATTAAAAATTAAAATTTTATATTTACACAGAACACACGGGCCCGTTTAACTTTTTAGAGAAACACACGGGCCCAACCCGGTTCATTAAAAATTTAAATTTACACAGACCATAGGGTCCGTTTGAATTTTCACATAACACAAGGGTTCAACCCGATCGATCCATTAAAAATTTTAAATTTTAAATTTTAAATTTTAAATTACACTGACCACACGGGCTCAAAAATTGATCAATCGAGTTCCGTCCGTATTTGACCTGTTTGATTGCACATTCTGGACGACGCATCCCCGTCGGAACGACGGACGGTACGCTAGTATAATATAAATTCATAAGTTATAGATAATAAAATGAGCAATACAAATGAATTTTGAGGAATACTACTATTAAAAACCTTCTGTCACTTCCTGGCTGATCTGAATATGTTTTAATATGGACAAAGATCATTTCAATGATTATGTTATAACTCTCGCATCTTTAACACACACAGTCTCTCTCCCTCTCGTCTCTATGCATCTTACATTCTGAGAGGGTCTGAGTCTGAGAGTCTCTTACCTCCCTCTTAAGCTTATGCAACAGAAGCCATCAGATTATACCAGCATAGGAATTTGACATCATTGTATAATCATGGGATGCAATGGTATGCCTTTTTTCTTGTCAAATTTCTTGATTCAAACCGAAGAAGATGACCATCAACCTCCTACCATTCTCAACCCACTCTTCCCACCATTCTCTCCACAGGACTTCCACGGTGAGACTCGTTTACTAGCTTCTCACTAAGTATTCTTTCTACATAAATGTTAACTGAAGTTCGGTTTTTGACATGGTGCAGGTATTGCATCACTTCTAGGGAAGAGGAACATGTCATTCTCAGGAACTGATCACATATGCGAAGATATAATGACGAACGGCGGTGATGAAGATTTATCAGACGATGGCTTATACCATGGCGGTGAGAAAAAGAGGAGGCTCAATTTAGAACAACTGAAAACATTGGAAAAGACCTTTGAGCAAGGGAACAAGCTTGAGCCTGAGAGGAAAATGAAGCTAGCTATGACTCTTGGATTGCAGCCTAGACAGATTGCAATTTGGTTCCAAAACAGGAGAGCAAGGTCAAAGACCAAGCAACTTGAGAAGGACTATGGAATCCTTAAAAGGCACTTTGATGCAGTCAAAGCTGAAAATGATTCACTCATTGAACAGAACCAAAACCTTCATGCTCAGGTCAGTACATCAAATTGATATTATCTATTTCTAAATACAAAATTCATAGAAGGGCAATCGTGTCCAGACATGTGAATATGGTCTGAAAAGAACATGTTGGATTTGTTTGCTCAAATTTTGATTGCATGTATGCCGGAATTCCATGCTGTTGTGATCAATTTGCAACTGCTTAGATGCCCTTGTCGAAACCTTTGAGCCGCTATTTTCCGCAAAGAAATATATGTTTTAAAATGTTTTGGAAGGATTCTTAGAGCAAATTTTATGTGAGAAGAAGTTGATTCCAATCAATACATGCACAATTTATTACATTAATTTTAGCACAATGTTATTAACTTGTGGTTCAATTTTTGATAGTTGTTATCGCTAAGGAGCTACAATGACCATCCCGCGTCGATAAATGTAAATAAAGAAACAATCATAGAACAAAATTCATGCAGCACCAGAAGTGATAACAGCTCAGAAATTCAGCTAGACATCTCAAGAACATCCGCCATAGACAGCCCAGTACATCATTCACAAGTTCCATTCAGTATTCCCTTGTTCCCAACAAGCTCTTCAACCCATCATATCACCGCCACGACAGGCACTCAGCTCTTCTTTAGCCCGTCTTCAAGACCCGATCATCCGAATCATGAGCTGATGATGAGTACCGGTCTTAGAAGTACTGAGCAGCACAACACCAGCTGTAACAATATTAATGAGCATGTTAAGGAAGAAAGCTTCAGCAACATGTTCTGTGGGATTGAGGATAGGTCTGGTAGGTTGTGGCCCTGGCTGGAAGAACAGGAGCACTTCAATTGAAGTATTCACATGTTATATATTCATCACTTCAATGAGCTTTTCAAATTCAAGTTTGTCTTTTGATGATTCTTCTTTTAGAATTCTTACCTCTATATATTTCTTCCTTTTCTCATTTCAACTTTTTAAATCATAATTCATTACATATTTATTCAGAATTCCTTTTCGTTAAAATTATAGAGAAATTTTAAATAAATTTGGTTTTTAGGTTGTCTTTTTGTGCTATGGGTATGTTATGTGGAGTTGAACTAAACTATATTTCATATTTAGTTTATATACGACTCTAAATAAGTATGTATGTAATTTCAATTCTCAAATGTAAAGAATTTAGCACACATATTTCAGTAGACTGAAGAGACCAACCTTTCAATAATTTACATCTCTGCATTTCCATTCAAATTCATATTTTTTGCTGGCGAGTAAGACATGTGTTTTCAGCTAGGGGTCCTACACCCTCAATTAAGGAATCCAAAAGCTAAAGTCTTACAGTGCACCAGAGATACTCCATTTTAACTCGTAATTTTTTTAGGTCAAACAGAGAATGAAATGAATTATGCACTGATAGAAACTTTAAATCACTATAACAACATGTTGAATATGCAATCGGTAGCAGTAGGCCACCATGATGTATTCAACATATTTATCCAATATCCTAATGAATCAACATGCATGAGAATTCAAACATGTTAACTTTGTTTCACTAAGTGGACACTTGTTGGTTTCAATAATAATAATAATAATAATAAATTAGGTTGTGCGGCCAAATCAGGGTTTTGTCAATGCGGTTACATTTTCATGCCAACTAATTTCAATTTAAATAAATGTAGCTTCCGACAATGGCCATGTGAATCAATGGATTAAGATAAATAAACCTTAGCATATAACCATTTTTGTCAACTAATACCAACAGAATGGAATTAAGATAATCATATATGATAATCTTTGATGTCATGCGATATCAAAGACACTAATGTAATGTATAGTTATCTGTGCATATATGCTCTGTTCCAAACATGGATATATGTTTGCTGTTTTATTCCTCTAATCAGGTTATTAATTCAATGATGCCTGACACCATGTGGTGAGCATAGCCTCTCACTTTCATCGAACACAGCTTGATACAAACTTAAAAATGTTCATCTTTACGTTTAGGG
>JAWWMW010000392.1:238258-256735 GCA_035048345.1 Echeveria elegans
TAGCGTAGGCTAAGTGTAACTGAATAAACTTTAAGTCACCCATGAAACATATGTGAAAATCCCATAATCGATCGTGAATAGTCAAGGGGTACGTCAGACCTTCGCCATCGAAGGCGACTACTCACTCATGTCGAGGGAGTATGAACACATTCTAGAATGATGAAGTACTGAATTTTTAAAGTAAAAAGTACAAAGAAAGGTAGAAGAAAAGAGATATTGAACTAACTTGGAATTTTGAAACTTAAAGAATTCTAATTAAAATCTTTTGGAGAGAGTTTCTGGACAAACTAGCAGGGTTTCAACCCTTTGAAATGTGTAAAATGAGCTAGGGGTGCTGCTCTATTTATAGGAAAAGGGTGGTGACTTTTGGTTTCCTGAGATGTCATCATCATGTCGACATTCGCTTGTTTCCGCAAAACGAAGCCCTTATCATCCGAATCTTGGCTTGACTTGAACATGAAAGTTGTAAAATTTTGAGTCCTCGTTCCAATGCACTTTGTTTCATTGCAATCGGACATTAATTGCTCCCTGTGGAAATTTTTGAAGCTTTGAAGGTCTGAGCTGTCTGCAGGTTTGCTCGGTCAAGCAGAATGGTCACTCGATCGAGTAGGATGGTCACTCGATCCAGTAAACCCTCTCTGGACCACTCGGTCGAGTATTTTTGGTCACTCGGTTGAGTAGACTTTCTACATGTCTTTGAACACTAATTTTGACCCTTGTAACGTCCGAATCAGTTTTTGTCATCAACATAGGAGTTGTAGAGCGTTGAGTTAGATTTACAACGCACTTGGTTTCAGCTCGATCGGATGGCATATCCACTCTGTGGAAGCCTCACAAGGTCCAAAGGTCCGAAAGATCCAAAAGATCCAAAAATTGCCGATTTTGCTCCTTTTACTCTCGTTTTTGATATGTTCTTCTCTCAGCTTCTACAATCATCATAAATAGTGTTTTATACCTGAAATGGTAATGTGAGTATAGAATTTGATTGATCTTATATGATAAAAGCAAAGAATATAAGCAAATAGCTTTCCATATTTTGAAATTTTTTTGATTTTTTAAATTATTGATAATCACCAAAGAGTCCGGTCTAACACCTATAAGTAGGAGCCTAGGGCTCACTGAAAATCATCCTTCGAACAGTGCCAACGTCATTCATCGAACACTGCAATTTCCATTCGCGAACAGTGTCAACGCCATTCGTTGGAGTCGTCCCATCTCGTCCCAAACTGAAGAGCATCAGTTCAAGGAAGCTTACCCGCCACTGTTCATCACCAACCATGTTGTATTTTTACTGGAACCAACTTAGCTTCAGACGTTTGTCAGCATCATAATTCAGCCTCCAAAAGAGAGTAAGTCCTCTGCTTCTTCATAAGCAACGCTGCATCCCTCTGTTGCTTCCGATACATACTCATCCCAAAAGCCCTGCACAGAGTTTTTTTTTTTAAATTTTTATTTAAAACAACTCCTCAGCAAAACTTCGTGTCTCATCTGATGATGACAGGCCACATTCCAACAATTTCACAGTAAGGCCGGCTCTAAATGACGCCTTCAATGACGTATTGCACCACAGTAGCGTGAGAATAAGCCGTGAGAGTTATGAGCGTATCGGAAACCCAAGTTTTGAGCTTATTATCACTACTCATCTTTCCCTCAAGCTATCTAACAAATCTTCTTCCAAAGCTTTGGCTCTATGAATAGCTTATTCTTCCTTTTTTTTTTTTTAACATCTTCTTCGTCGGACGCAACCTTGGGGTTTATTTTCTCTTGCGGAAATTACAAGATTGGAGAGTGTTTTAATTTGCAATGATTTTGTAGTTCCATTACTCAGTACGGTGCCGGCCGGGTTTGAGGTGCCTGTTTGGCTTTGACGTGGCTGCTCAACTTTTGACGTGACTTCTTACGGAGATGTGTCTGTTTGATTATGGTGCCTGCTTCCGGAAACGTGTCTGCTTGATTGGTGCCTGCTTCCGGAGACGTCCCTGCTTGCAAGAGTTGTCTGCAAGCAGGAGTGTGCCACGGAGGTGCTTGCTTGCTGCGGATGACATGCCTGCTCGGCTTTTAAGGAGGCTGTTTGCGGGAGGTGCATGATTGATACATGAGGTGGTTGCTCGGCTTCGTGGTGCAGGCTCGGTGGAGTGGAGAGCCGTCAGCCGTTTTTTTTTCACGTGGATGGTTTTTTTTTCTTTTGTGTAAACCGTACTTTGTGTCGTGGTTTTACATTTTTTTTCCTTCAGATGGTGTATTTCAAGGATTTCCGTGATGGCAAAAAATCGTATCTTTGTGTCGTGCCTAATTTTTACATTTTTTTTAACATGCCTGCTTGTGGTACTAGTTCGGTTTTGACATGCTTGCTTGAGGTGTCTACGACTGACAAGGAAATTGAATGGCGGCTCACGATTTTTACCTGCCTGCATGTGACTTTGACGGATTGACTTGTTCTGTGACTCAGCACCTCTGTTTTCAGCCTGCATCTATCGCACAACCGCCTGCTCTGCCGCTTTGCTCGGCTGTGTGCTCGACCGCCTTACGCAGTCCGCTTTTGTTGTTCACCTGCTGATGGCTCATCCGCCTTTGTTGCACAGCCACCTTCGACCTGCTCAGCCATTTGCCTCTGTCGTCCTGCACGATCGCCGGCTATCCACGAATAGTGCTAACGTCATTCGTCAAAAATTGCAATTGTCATTCGCGAACAGTGCCAACGCCATTTGTCGGAGTTGTCCGCTAGCCCGAGAATTCTTTCTCGTCTGCTCCAGCCCAAAAATTCTTTCTCGTCTGCTCAGCCATCCGGAATCAGTCCGAGATTTCAGCATCCTCCGAACAGTGTCAACGCCATTCGTCGAATAGTACAACTGCCATTCGAGAATAGTGCTAAAGTCATTCGAGGTCGACAGGAACTTGGAGTTTTAGTCTCCTTCGAACCGTGCCAATGTCATTCGTTTTGGGCTTGTTGCCTTTGAGAATGTATAACAACTCCCAGCTCATCCCGTCAATGCATATCTCAACGGCGGAGGTCTCGCTGATACGGTCTCTGCACTCCAAGCACAATCTACGTCATCGGATGATGTAATCCACCACTGTCTCTTCATCCCCCTGCTTAACATTTGTCAGCTTGCTCATACTGACAACATGTCTGGTGCTGTAGAAACAGTTGAAGAATTCATCTTTTAACTGCCCCTGCTGCTGATGGATTCTGCATCCAAATCGGTTTACCAATCGAATGCAATCCCTTTCATTGAGCGCACGAACTGGTTCACCAGCAAGTCGCCCTATGTGCCAGCATTGCTGCATGTTTCTACAAAGTGTGCTATGTGCTGTTTCGGATCGCCTTTACCGTCAAATTGTTGAAATTTTGGCGGTTGGTACCATGTGGCATGCGCAGGTTGTCAATGCGCTTGTTATAGGGTTTGTTGTACCTTGCGCCACCGGATGAGCTACCAGTAAGTTGGTTCTTGACAGCATTAGCAATTAGCACCTCCAGTTGATTGTCATCATATGCGATGCCGTCAGGTTTGATGATCTCTGTAGAAGCCACCTTGTTATCGCCAATCTCTTCTGGTATGGCTGTCTGAGCAACTTCCTCAACCTTTTGCTTGCCAAGGTTGATTACTTCTTTTTGAAGATCCTCGATCTTCTTGTTCTTCTCTTGAGTGTCATTCAATACCATCTCAAGCATCTTCCTCATCTCCTACATTTGTTCCTCTAGGGTCATAGCGCCCACAGTGAGGACATAGGTTGTGCAGTCAGGATGGGGCACTTTAGCAGTTTTTGGAGTAGCCACCTTCATATTTGGCGAAGGTGTTTTGGCTACGTGCATGTACACCTTCGTTTTTGATGAAGGTGCCTTGATTGCTGGAGTATTCCCCCTTTGTGTCCTGGCGATGAGAGCTCTAGCTGCAGCCATGATGGAGGAGGCAGGGTAGGTACGCGACTTGGTTGACACCTTTGCAGCGTGCAAGCTGGCTGCTGCTGCGTTGAGGGTCATCTTGTTTGTCATTGCCCTCGTGCAGATGCCAGATTGTGGCACATTGGTGACAGCTGCTGGTTGAGCTACAGTGGAAACGTACGTTGCTTGGGGGTTGCGGGACTAGTTTGCTGAGACATTTGTGTGTTGCAGCAGACTTTCTTTGTAGCGTAGAGATGAGAGGTAGAGTTTTCACGTCGGGTTCACCAATTTGTAAATGATCCAAAATTTTATAAATGAATATAAAATCAAGGAGCAACAAATAACTTCTTGTATTGTTGATTTGCGGGTTGCAATTACAATCTCTATTTTTCCTATGATTCTACGATTTGTTGTTGTTTGACTTGCGTCTTTGATTTGATTTGTTGATGCTGTTGACTTTGGTTTTGACGCCGGCGAGGGTCTTGATGACTTGATCTCGCTTTGACGTTTGAAGATTTTGACTTTTGTGTTGACGTCCGTGAAGGTCTTTGTCACTTGATTCCACTTGGACGTTGTTGAGTTTTGTTTGGCGCTGGCAATTGTCTTGATGACTTGATCCAGCCTTGACGTTTGAAGAGTTTGACTTTTGTGTTGACGTCTGTGAAGGTCTTTGTGACTTGATTCCACCTTGACGTTGTTGAGTTTTGTTTGACGCCGGCGAGGATCTTGATGACTTAGTGTCACTTGGACGTTGTTGAGTTTTGTTTTTTCCGGTGAGGGTCGCGATGACTTGATCCCGCTGGAAGCAAAGTGATTTTTGTGTTTGGCATCGGTGAAGGTCTTGATGACTTGGTTTTACTTGGACGTTGTTGAGTTTTGTTGTCGTTGGCTTTGATTTGACGTCGGCGAGGGTCTTGACGACTTTGTTCTCGCTTGAACGTCGTTGAGTCTGTTATTGTTGACTTTGATTTGACGTCGGTGAGGGTCTTGACGACTTGTTCCCGTCCGGACGCTGAAGAATTTGAGTGATGAGAGTTTGACACTTTCTGTCTGCAGGCGGTGCTGGATGTGGCGCACTTGTTGACTGTTGGCTGACGAAAGTGTAGCGCGGGGCTTGCTTCTCTCTTGCTCGGAATTCTTCTGAACTTGTGAATGTTTCTGAATGTGTAAAAATGAGGCTGAAACTCTCTATTTATAGAGAACTCAGTGGGCTTGGGGTGATGGGCTTGCTTTGCTGGGCTTAAGTGTGGACTGGCCCAATAAGCGACTTTGGCCCAAAACTCCCTTCTTCGATCCAATTTCTCCTTTTGTTGATTGGGCCGGCCCAAATTTGATTTAAATTAATTAAAATGAATTAAAATTTTGTATTAATTCAAAATAATTAATTTAAATTTATTTTTCGGCATTAAATAAATTTTTAATGCCTACAACGCTATTGGAGGATTCACCCTTTGAAGGGAACTTAGCCTGCTTCCATTTTTAGGAGAGGTTATAACCTGATTTAACTAAATGGATTCCTGAACTAGAGTGTTTCCAAAGTAGGCCGCCACTCCTAGTATCATGTGCGACACCTGACTTAAAACGGTCAGTGGACTTCAAATTTTCTTTTCCTCACTTTTTTTCCGCAACCAAACGGAACCTTAGACTTATACTCCAACAAGCTTTGATTTCAAAAGTATTTATACTTCACAACTTTGCTGACTAAAAGCTCCGGAAACTTCATGAATCTCCATAGTTGCTTCATCATTAAAGCATCATCTAGACACTCGAAGCATCTGAAACCAAGATCACCATTCTGCTTCTCCTTTTCAAGAGTTTCTTTGCCAATCCAATGTATGCTCCTTTCGTTATTCTCGTTTATTCCACCTCTCGCTCCTCTGATGTATGTATTCGTTGTAGGTAGTGTTAAAGAATTCTGTTTTAAACATGTTTGTTGTAGGTTGTAACCCTGAAACCCGTTCATAAGAAATGAAGTGCATAATGAACTTGTTCATAATATCAGCCTATGTACTTTAAAAGAAGTGATGAGGCTTCTTCCTATTATAAGGTTGTGTACAATAAAAGAAGGGTACCCTTTCAGGTTTGGGATAGAATAACCTAAATGAAACTTGCAAGGATTTAGATTTGGTCTTCAGAGATAGATGCCCATACCAACAAAATGGACCCAATGAGAAGAATAGAGTATCTGGCTGCAACAATCTGACCTTTCACTCTTGAAACCATCTAAAGGTTTTCTTTAGCTTTACAACATCATGAATTTGGATGGGAAAATGTGGCAAGTTCATCAATGTATTTTGTTGCTCTCACAAAGAGAACTGCTCTGTCAAAATCTTGAACAAGAGGATGAATAATACCCTTTTTGGGGGTCTCACCCCATTTTTGGAATATTACCAAGGACCACTAGAGCTGCTTCCATAGGCACATTTCATGCAAAGCTGAAGACTCAAATCAAGATATTCTCAAAGACCCATCATCTCTTCAACGACCTTGAACTAATTAACGTTATGATCGCCTATTGCATTCATCGAAAAGAATAACCGGAAAAGGCAAGTCTTTTCCCTCACCAGAATCATATCTGATTGTTTGTTCCAAGCTAATGCTTCCTACAATACCGGCCAGGTTCAAGCTCGAGCAGAATGTGAGAAGCTGGACTATATATAGAAGCATTTGTATCAGTAGATGATATCATGAGCCAGGCAGCAAATGAAAGTCAGTTGTCATCAGGAGTTCCCTACAACACTTCACTGGGACTTACACCTCCTACTGAAGTGTTTGGGGGAACTCCAACTGCCACTTGATCACTTAACCATGTGGAGACAATGTCAGTTGCCATCTGGAGTTCCCTACAACACTTCATTGGGATTACTTGCACTTGACGTCCTACTGAAGTGTTTGGGGGAACTGCGGCTGCCACCTGACCTAATAAAGTCTAGTAACATCGCAATGTCAGTTCATCTCGGGAGTTCCCTACAACACTTCATCGAGGCTTGATTCACAATGCCATGCTTAAGTGTTTGGGGAAACTCCTGCAACCACCTACCTGAAAAGCATTGTAACTTCACAATGTCAGTTGGTCTCCGGAGTTCCCTAGAACACTTCTTCGAGGCTTGATTCAAAAAGGCATGCTGAAGTGTTTGGGGGAACTCCAGCTACTACCTGACCCGACAACAAGCCTAACAAAGATATACAATGCCCTAGCTCTCCATGTGATAGACCGACGTAGAACTGCCAGTTTATACCTGGAGTTCCCTACGACACTTCACTGGGATTTCCTTTGTCTTAGTAGGGTATATATCCTACTGAAGTGTTTGGGGGAACTCTAGTTGTCAAACTAACTCCCAAAACATATGACTTCAGCTGTGGAAGTTCTAAACGAAGTCTTCAGAATACATGTGAGTTTTCTTGAGCTCAACTTTCATTATAAATGCGAAAAGAAGTGAAGGAACGAGTAAGCTAGTCATTCTAATCTTTCAGGTTTCACACTTTACGTTGATAAGCAGTTACGGAGATCATTACGGAAAGGTTCAAACAGACAAGTGGTCAAAATTTGCGCAACATGTTCACTCAAATAGGTCTAATCAGGCATCCAGAAAACACACAGCATACACTGCAAAACCAGAAAACAATATCCAAAGTTTAGTTAGATCTGAACATACTGCAAATATATGAATATACAATTTCCATTTCTCACGATTACTAATCAGACTTCATACTCATTACCAAATTTGTCTAAGAATAAAAAAGAAAGACTACCTGAACAGAAAGAAGTATCACGGCAACATCATAAACCGGATTCCACCATGCTCACTGTAGGATGTTCAAATCAATACGCCCATCTTAATAAACTGAAAGAAGAAAAAACTTACAGCGTCATCGAGGGTATAAATGTTTCACATTACGCTTTACAGAGAGACAAAAAACAAAGGCAGCAGTATAACTTTCGAGACGAAACACACCTCAGGCGGCTTATGAGGATACTCCTCGGTAAACTTCAGTGCTAGCTTAAAAATACCAGTCCATAGCCAGAATTCAGAAACAGAACTAATCATCTTTTCCACCAACAAATTCTGACAAACTAAAATGAAAATGATCGTCAACAATCAAACGTGAATCCCCCGTTTCAAGAAACTTTAACTTTTTACCTCCATCCCTTTGTGTATCATACGGCCTGCAACTGCAAGAAAACGTGCAAAATCGACAATAATTTGAAATGCCCGAATATCATCAACGTCAAGTATAGCAAAGCGGAGGAGTAGTGGAAAATGATACTCACTCCAATATAATCGCATTCCATGACCATGATATCATTACCTTGAGGAGCAGCCCTAATTCCTCCTGGAGGGTCTTTATCCAAAATCTTATGATCAGTTAATAGTCTCTTCCTTGCAGCTGTTGACATTTTTATACCACAACCTGCCAACACCGAGACTTTGATTTAAATCATAATAAAAAAATTCTAAGGCCCCGTTTGTTTGAAGGGAAAAAGAAAAGGAAAGGTAAAATTAAAGAAAAATTTTGAGTGAGAATGAAATATGTGTTCGGTTAGAAGAAGAAAAAAGAAAAAAAAATAGGCAGATCAAATTTTCCTTACAACTTTCTTATGGGAAAATCATTTTTCTTGAAATTTTTTTTTCCTCACTTTTTTTCCGCAGGCAAACGGAGCCTAAAACTTCAATTAGGATTTTTTAGATCCTCCTTTTTGGGTTATAGCTTCCAACAATTGCATATCAAATTAGTAAATAATTCATCGGAATAACATAAACCCACAAATGATTATAGAAAAAGACTATTTCTTGAAAGCTAAAAATTCACAAACCAAGTAACGCTCCATCGGAAATGTCAACTGTCACGCTCCGGCTGTTGACGTCAACCGCACGCGATCAGAACACACGACTAAGCAGAAGGTTGTTCAGAGGACTACGGCGTCGTTTTAAGCCACCCACGAGCGCGCACTTACCTACTTATTTCAAACAAATTCCATGTAGCCCGACGACGACGTGTCTGGCCCGATAGGCCCAATAACTATCCACGGCCCAGTTAAATCCACCAGAACCCAGTAAAATTGAGCGGATGAGATTTATTGATTGATAAAATCGGACGGTGTAGAGATCGACTTCCAGCCCAAGCCAGAGTGGAATATAAACAGCATATTTTTTTTCACTTCGGCAACACAACACCGCACGCACGAATCCTTCCGCCGTTGATATTTTCTGAACACGTCGGAGAAGATGGTGAAAGGTCCAGGACTCTACGCCGACATCGGAAAGCGAGCTCGCGGTATCATCAATTGATTGATTGTTTCATATATTGTTGAATTTTTTTGTATGTGGATTTCTGGAGTTTATGAATGTTTGAGTGTTGGTTTATTGCAGATCTGCTGTACAGGGATTATCAGAGCGACCAAAAGTTCACTCTCACTACCTACACCGCCAATGGCGTCGTATGTCTCTTCCCTTGTTGAATTCGAAATGGAATACTTCAATTTAATTGATTGGGAAATGGTGTCTTCCTGTCATGCAGCTTTTAGATTGGATTGTTGGAATAGATTTGCATAATAGTGACTAGTGTGTCTCATCTGATTACTGGCTGAATAGTTAGCTTTTGATTGATACTTATATTTTTAGTTATGCAATAAAGTTGATTAAGAGTCAGGATATACTGGTAAGTGGTAACATTACGATGACATTGTAGTCTCCTTTTACACTTTACGAAGTTTCGTATTTTAAAGTCAGAATAGTTAGCAATGCTACTTATACTTGTTATGCTAATTATTAACCGTGCATCATAGTGTTTTCTGAATTTCTTGTTTCTTTTTCATCAGGCCATCACATCAGCAGGTACAAAGAAAGGAGATTTGTTCTTGGCAGATGTCGCCACTCAGCTGAAGAACAAGAATGTTACTACTGATATTAAAGTGGATACAAACTCAAATGTAAGTATCCTTAATTATCTGCAATTAGTTTGCTCTATCTGCATTTGACATTGATCATATTGTTGCTGTACTTTCTCCGACAGCAAGTAAGTATTTATTTATTTGTGCAGTAAATTGTATTTTTGATATAGCTTATCATTTCAGATTGTCTGAATATATTAATTGGTCCTTTCCCTCTGATGTGCAGCTGAGAGCTACATTCACTGTGGATGACCTTGCTCCTGGTCTCAGGACTATATTTAGTTTCATTGTTCCTGACCAGAAATCGGGAAAGGTGAGGCTGTTCGCAATTAGATCAGTTAATATTATTTTGCACAGCGATTAAGTAAGTTAGTTTCTTATGTGGCCTTTTTGTTGAAAGGTGGAACTGCAATACTTGAATGAATATGCTGGAATCAACACAAGCATTGGGCTCACCGCAAATCCACTTGTTAATTTCTCTGGTGTTCTTGGTAACAATGTCGTGTCAGTCGGTGCTGATATCTCTTTTGACACTGCTTCGGGCAACTTCACCAAATACAATGCTGGATTTAGTCTGGCCCATGTTGATCTTATTGCTGCCTTGGCATTGTAAGCAATTTAACTGCTTAAGCATTGATTTTGAGGAGAGATTTTTAACTGACATGCTATCAAAACTTCATAGAAAAAGTATTTTTTTGTACATCACTTTATTTGACTGACTTTTTGTTCTTATATATTTTTCTAGAAATGACAAGGGTGATTCTTTGAATGCCTCCTACTACCACACTGTAAACCCATTGAGTAACACTGCTGTTGGTGCCGAGTTTACCCACCGCTTCTCAACCAATGAGAACACACTTACTTTCGGTACTCAACATGCTCTTGATCCCTTGACAACCTTGAAGGCCCGCGTTGACAATTTTGGAAAGGCTAGTGCTCTTATCCAGCATGAATGGCGCCCCAGGTCCCTTTTTACCATCTCAGGAGAAGTTGACACAATGGCAATTGAGAAGAGCGCGAAGGTTGGGTTGGCTCTGGCACTAAAGCCTTGATAGTTCCGAACAGACAGGCGAGTATGCTTTCTGATGAACAATAATGTAGGCCGGGACAGATCTGAACATTTTCCAAGTTCATGTGGTAGTATTTTTTTTTTTTTGATAGTCAATATTTCATTGATATGTGGAATAAGCAGTACATTATCACCATATTGCAGAAGTCTAAAATCAAGTACATATTCAACAAATTAATGCTCAGGCCACAACCGGCATCACCACAAACTCATACTCATAATTGACAATGAAACCATGCCTTAGACAACGATACGAGAACACACTGGCAAGCAACCAGGGAAACTAATAAATAATTCCTCACCAAAGTGGGAATAAGAAACACGCCCTCACATGTGGGAGAAAGAAACACTCTCTCACATAATTGTGGGGAGAAAGAAACACTCCCTCACATAGTTGTGGGGAGAAAGCCAAAATACAAAACTAAAACAAAACAACAGACAACCTCTAATTAACCTTGGATAGTCGGAGCTGAGCCCACCGTGAAACTGGAACGGATATGAATCCGCCGTGAACCGCCTCAAAAACTGAGCCTTTGACATGACGCAGACCCAGAGAAGCAGTTAGTGTTAACGGAAACGTACTCGCCAACTAATACCCTCACCGACAGATAATCAACCCCGGCGCCCTTACTGAATCTCAGTGTCCTGTGCAACACACTTCGGCGGAAGGAGCAGAGGAATCTTCGTCCACTTAATGAACCGTCTCGTCTCGGTGCTCAGGCCACCTCCATTCCTAGACCTTTCATCTAATTCAGAAGGCCATGTTTTAACCATACACCAAACCCCTCCTCTCTCCCATTATATTCATCACCATACAGTCTTCATTATAACCATCGTTGTCACTCGAAGCAGTGAAACACACATGCCTCACATCCTTCCAAGCCAAACATAATCATAAACTATATTTCTAATTGCAATAACAGCAGCAGTCTAGCAATCTTTCCATTCTGCTGTTCCTAGACAATTGCTTGCCTCGCCAAAATTAGATTTGAAATTCCAGAAATTGCTTTTGGGAAGTTAAAGGAGATCAGATCTGGGAAGAAACGATCTACTTCGACATGATGCAATCGGGAACAGCAGACTACGGACCACCACAAGGATCAATGGACACGCAGCAACTGAACCAACACAATTGCAACAGCCGACACGGCAATCGCAACCACAACCTTTGTCTGCCGGATGGTCTCTGACGCCTATTCCGCCTATCATTGTTGTTACACCGAGCGAATTGGAGGAGGCGACGGAATCGCCGAAATCGCCAGAGCGATTCCAATCGGTGCGACTCTCCTTCTTACATGTGGTAGTATTGGTTTGGCATTTCTAGTGACTTTTGGTTGTATGAAATTATCAGTCACAGGGCATCTTTCAGAACTTGATTTCACTTTCTGGTTTTAATCTTTACTTTTTTCATGTTGGCCTTTCTGCAGTCAGCCCCTCTATAACAACGCCTCTTATAACAGATTTATCGTGATAACAACTATTTTTGATCATAACCGTTTTTTATCAGCCAAATTCCTCCCGCTATAACATGCATTTGTCTATAACAGCTACATTCATTTCCTGAAAAATCACCCTTCACTAAGGCTCCGTTTGGTTGCGAGGAAAGGAAAATTTTGAGTGAAAATGAAATTATGTGTTTGGTTGTAAGGAAAAAAATGCAAAAAATAGGCAAATTGAAATCAAATTTTCCTTACAACTTTCTATGAGAAATCATTTTTTTTAAATTTTCTTTTCCTCACTTTTTTCCCGCAATCAAACGGAGCCTAAATCATCCCTCTATAACAGCCTGAGAGTACTGTTATTGTATCAGCACCGTAACTTTGCATCCATTTTCGGTACTCTTCGGATCAGAATCTGATTTTTACGTAAACTAGAGAATTGTAGCTTTTTGAATAAGCTTTCCAACGATATATACAACATTTCCAACGGACAAGCAATGTGTTCACAATAAGTCTCGTAAGCAGAAAAGGTCAAATATGTTTTGTTAAGTGTTGTTTTAAACTGAATCGTGACTTCGCGCCTAATTTCGGAACCCTTCGACTCCGAATATGATTTTTACATAAACTAGAGAATTGTAGCTCTTTGAATCAGCTTTCCAACGATATATAGAACATTTCCAACGAACAAGTAGTGTGTTCACAACAAGTTCCCTAAGCAGCAATGGTCAAATCTGTTTTGTTCAGTGTTGTTTTAAACTGAACCTTAATTTCGCACCTAATTTTGGAACCCTTCGGCTCAGAATTCGATTTCGACGTAAACTAGAGAATTGTAACTCTTCGATAAATAATTGTGGCTGTTATAGAGGGGGCTGACTGTACTTACAAGTAATGATGCTGATAGAAACCATCGAAAATTCATGCTGTTATTATAAAATAAGCATTAAGTTGACAAGCAAGTCTTCCATTTTTTCCTTCCCAAACAACATCATTTTGTAAACTAAAAGACTAAATTTTTGAAAAATTGATTTTTATGGTGTTTTTAAAGTTTGAAAAAGTAAAATTCTATAAATATTAAGGATTCAAATAAAATTTTAGTTTTATCAATCTTCAGAATAATTTATACAAAGTAAAAATGGTTTAGCTTTTAGTTTTTTTTTGTAATTTATCATCCGTTCTAAAATATATATAATTTTAATATTTTTTTTTTGATTTTATTAATTTTTTTCTTATTTTAAAAATTGTTTACTTGATTTTTATTTTATATTTTGGGGTTAAATCTTAACGAAAGCTTTCGTTTTGCTTTAGAAATGTAAGGTTATTGAAATGAAAACATAAAAAGAGAAGATAATTTCTAAAAAACGGCCGATTAAATGTAATTACCTCTTTTTATTATTTCAGAAACTATGAATCACGTCCAGTGACTTCACCCTATATAGAACTCATTGTTCAAAACTTTATTTATTCAACAATGTTAGTCTTTTCGTTTGCTCGGTCGAGTTAAGTATCTCAATGTTTGATTGATTTGTTTCCGCTGAAATTAATAAAATCTCGAGTCTTGATCAACCAAAAAAAAACATTTTGGATTTTGAACTACCCAGGGACATGTTAAATTGAAGAGAGTTAATCACATTTGAGATATCATAATGACGATGATGACGCAAACAAATGAAGATTTCAATTTGTTAATTCTGAAGTGACACACTTTTTAGTTTGAACAAATTATAATTGATAGTTTTGACTGGTAACTAAAACATGTAACTAACTCTAACTGTATCCAGCTGTGATTATCAGTAACTTCAACAGTTCTGATGGTGTGATGTAACAGAAACAGTTTATACAGTTACACTCACCTTCCTGGTTTCAGATATAAAATCCCAAATTGTAACCAACTGCAAGAACTGAAAAATCAGCAAAGCCCTCCGTTCACTTTTTCATCATTCACATACTTTGACTTCCTCAACTTGAGATTTTTACTTTCAATGGCATCAATGCAATCGTCAGAAGCAATAAGGACAAGAGACGCGTTAAAGATGGAGTTGCGTGAAATCGAAAATGACCAAGCCTCATCTGGAATGACACTCTCCATTTTGCCGAAGCTTGTGATTAAAGGTATGTCACATTTATTTGCTTCCACCTTCTGATTATTTCATTAGGCAATCTGATTATTTGCTTTTTTTTTTCCTAATGAATCAGAGATTGAACGTCTGAATGCGGCTATTGGTGATATGTTGACTAAGAGCCCCCCTTTGTTACCGTCTGATATCAGAAGTCCAATAGATGGAGAATCCATGTTGTCTATCATCTCGGCGGAGTATGAGTTATCTTCCGCAGAAGCAACCGAGAGGTTCAAACAGACTCTAAGCTCTGAACTGGGAGAGCTAAAGGAACCGATTGTGCAATTTCCTTTCACATCCGAGTTCATTCAGATAGGTTGTTGCAGACTTTAGGTTATTCTTTAACTTTCTTGATACTCACATCTTTACACTTAGAGATTTTTTGTTTTTTTTGTTTGACAGTGATTGATCATACGAAAGCATATCTAAAGAAACAGCGTCTACACGAATGCCCAGTTTTTGGTCGTAAGAATACCCAAATAGTTGGTGTGGATTACAACGCTGCGAGAGAGAAGAGAGATAGGTTACGGGCAGAGCGGAATATAATCAGAAACCGTGCAAGGGCAAAAGCAGTTGATGCCAATTATTTGCTGAATCTTATGGATGCTGGTATATCACGCATTCTATTATTACCTTCCAGTTTATATAATCCACTCGTGATGCTGATATCGTTATTCTAATTTTTTTTTCTTAATTAATGATTCAGAGATCGAGCGATTGAGTGACGATATTTGTGATGCAATTGTGTCCATGAAAAGTATGTCAGATGAGATTAAGATTCCAGTAGAAGGAGCATCCATGTTGTCTCGCATGCCAGCGGAGTACGACCTGTCTTGTGCAGCAGAAACCGAGAAATTTATACAAAATCTAAGGATTGAACTAAAATGGGTAATGAGTTTGGCTGAGCAATTCCCTCTCACTTACCAGTTCATTCAAAGAGGTAATGAGTTTCTGACAATAAATTGATCTTCATACAAACAGTTTCACCAAAGCTAAGTGATAAATCCTTTTTCATGGTATCACAGTGATTGGCTATGCGGAAAGATATAATAGGGAAAAGTGTCTATCTGAGGGTGCTGCATATTTTGGCCGTACTGCTGATGATCAAACAGCTTACAAAATGAAGCCTGAAGGGACATCTGCCGCACACCGCTGCTTTTCACATAGTTTATGAGAGACAATCTACATTGAATTTGTTGCGATCGCATTGCTGATGCTGGAAATGCCAGAATCATGCCATTTCAATTTTTCTGTCAGATAAACAAGCTGTTGCATCTGCGTAAGTAATAACACTCATTTTTCAATAATTTTGCTTCAGTAAAGTTGAGTCTTCATTTTGTTTTAGCAGAAAACTTATTTCTCGGGTATATGAACTTATCATCTAATCTTGCAAACATTACAGAATTTTTATAGTAAATGGAATTTAAAACTCTAATGACTAGTGAATTATCATGAGCCATTCGCCCATTCCCTTCCACATTTGAGTTAAAAGCTTCGGTTTTTAATGACTGCATCTTTGATTGTCATGTCAGTCTTCATATGCTGGGGCAGAAAGAGAGGTATAGGTAGGCATCGCGTCTTCCGTTTCAATTTCAAATACTTACCAGTAATTATGCCGACAGAAAACCGTTGAAAACTCAGTTATTATAAAACTGGCAATAACTTGAGAAGCAAATCTTCAATTTTCAAATATTCTTCTTTCCCAAGTAACTTCATTTTGCTTAACAATTTTTGATTTCGGAACCAATGAATCACATCCAGTAACTTCCCGCCTTATAAAACTCATTTAATCCTCACGTGCCAAATCCATCTTCAAAACCTTATTTATTCAAAAATGTTTGCCTTTTCTTTGGCACCGTCGAGTTAAGTATTTTCAATATTTGATTGCTTTGTTTCGACTGATATTATTAAATCTCCAGTCTTGATCAAAGAAGAAACATTTTTCGATTTTTTTGAACTACCCACGGACATGTATAATTGAAGAGAGTTAAATCACATTTGACATATCATAATGAAGATGATGCAAACAATCAAAGATTCAATATGTTAATTCTGAAATGACACACTTTTTAGCTTTAGAAAAATTATACTTGATATTTTGACTGGTAACTAACTCTAAATGTAACTAATTGTAAGTGTAAGTGTAACTGTACCAATAACTGTAACTAGCTGGATTGTAACTGACTCTAACTGTAACCAACTGTGATATTAACGAACTTCAAAAGAACTGATGATATGATGTAATATAATCAGTTTATACAGTTACACTCAGTTTGGGAGATGATGAACCACAACAGTTTTCAACTCAAAGTTATCTTCTACTGGATCGTCTTCTATGTACCATAATTGGTTATCGAATGTAGACCTGTCAAATTAGCCCATATCCATTTATCCGCCCACGAACCATCCATTAAAAGTCTTCCATTAATAATCAATCCATTTATCCATTTAGTTAAATGAATGGTTAATGGGATAAACTCAACACCCATTAATCCATTTAATATCCATTTAACTTACTCCAATTTAAATTGGGTGGTAATGGTCCCAATAGCCCCAACTCCACGTTCCCGTCTTCTCTCCGGACGCTGCTGTGTTCCTATCGATCCGCCTATGCGCAACCACCGCTGGCATGATGATGATGAAGATGCGAATGGCTATGCTTCCGACGAGGAAGTTTATGCTGCTGCCAAGGCTGTTGATGCCGGCATGATTGATTATGACTCCGATGACAATCCAATTGTCATTGGATGGGAAGAATTCAGCTTCATCTGCGCATAGTCGTGGTGGTGGTTTTGGTATTGTTAATAACAATCTTAGCAAGATTAACAATGATGATGATGTTCCATGTTTAAGGGTAAAAAGAAGTAAATGGATGGTAAATGGATAACCGGATTATCCATTTAACATCCATCCGTTTACCATCCATATCCATTTATCCGTTTATTAAATGGTTAAACGAATTTCATCCATTTACCATCCGTCTCATTTATCATCCGCCCATCCGTTTGACAGGTCTACACAAATATAAGAACAATAGTAATAAAAAAATAACAATAGGGTTAACACAATTTATTTTCAATTAACCACGTATATATAATAAAATATAACACATAACATAGGTATAACATCAAAAATTTTAATTAAATACCTCACAACTTACAAAAAAAAAAATATATAATTAAATATTACATTTAATAATGTTGTGGACGAAAAATATATATGATTTGCATTTGTTGAAAATTCTAAGGGTAAATTGCACTTAAACACCTGTATAATGGATCAATTTTTACTTAACCATCACTATAAAAAAATTCAATTAACCTATAAAGTTTAAATTTTCACTTAATCACATAACAAAACTCATTAATTTTTTTTAAAAAGAAACTTCAAAAAACTAAGAAAATCATATACCATATAAGAAATAATTATTATGAACCAAACAATAATATATATATATCATGTATAATTTTTTTAGTTTTTTGAATTTTTTTCATTTTTAAAAAAATTTAATAAATTTTGTTAGGTGGTTAATTAAAAACTTAAAATTTATACAAATAATTAAATGAAAACTTTTTTTTATAATAGCATTTAAGTGAAAAGTGTACAAATCATAGTTGTGAAAATCGGACCGAACTGGCCGGTTCAACCGATTCGACCAGAATCCGGCCGGAACTTCGGTTCGATTCTTCAATCAGACCGATCATGTCATTGAACCGGTCAAACTCGGTCAAGACTCGCTTCGACTCGGTCAAACTCGGTCAAGACTCGCTTCGACCCGGTCAGACCACATTGAACATGTCGGTTCAATCCCAATTTAATTCGGTTCAATCCCAATTTAATCAAAAATTAAATTGCTCCTATTAAAAATTGAACTCTAGACCTATGAGTCTCATCTCTTCACCTAATCAAGTGAGCTAATTATTCTACTTGTATTATTTTTACATAAAGGTAAATATATCTTTACATTAGGTTAAATAAAAATAACTTATTCATTTTTATTTTGAATAATATGTTAATATGTTTAGAATTAATTTCACAAAACCACCATTATACGAAATTGTGCTAAATCACAATTCACA
>JAWWMW010000392.1:256835-276627 GCA_035048345.1 Echeveria elegans
TGGACGCTAATATGTCGTCCAACACAATTTTAGCGACCACGTGGACGCTAATAAGTCGGTGGAAGCAAACTTAGCGACCACGTGGACGCTAATAAGTCGGTGGAAGCAAACTTAGCGTCCACGTGAACGCTAATTGTCGGTGGAAGCTAACATTAGCGTCCACGTGGTCGCTAAATGTCGGTGGAAGCTAACATTAGCGTCCACGTGGACGCTAAGGTATTGTATTTTTTTTAAAAATAAATATTAGCGACCACGTGGTCGCAATGTAGTATATTTTTTTAATAAAAATTCGACCTTAATTATCAAATTACGGAAAAAGAGAAAAAATAATTCGTTTAGCGACCACGTGGTCGCTAAGATTTGCCACCAAAATTTTCCCACCAAAATTAGCGTTCACGTGGTCGCTAATCTTTGCCGGGAAATGTTTCATGCCTGATTTTAGCGACCACGTGGACGCCACTTAACGTCCATATGTATTTTGGCGACCACGTGGTCGCTAATTAGCGTCCATGCCTTGTTGGACGCTAATTTCTGATCGCAACAGATTATTGAAAGATAGGTTACTTTTACTTTTACATCCTAGTGGCTTGAGTTTTTTTTTACTCAGTGAATAATCTTGATTTGTAATGGTTCATTTTTGCAGAGAATGAAATGCTTCCCCTGACTTTACGAGAGGGGTTAGATATTGAAGGCTAACTTGTGTCCTTATTGCCTGGCAAGTTGTTGTTTTGTTTGTTAGTTAAAAAAAACAAATGAACTGTTTTGCTATTTTTTAGTGAATTCATTTGGGCTTTGTTTTTGTGATAATTAAAACCAAATTCATGGAGAAGTAGGGATTGCATTCTGCCAAAACCTTATTTATTTCTTACTTACGCAGATATTAGTGTGCTGGGATCGTTCAAATGAAAGCATTTGATTGTGACTGAAACAGTCGATCTGATCCCAAGCCTTAGCAATAGCCGTGATGTTTTATTCATATATATATACATATATATATAATGGTATCCCTGCGAATGTATGCACAAAATCAGATTCGAAAGGCTAACATTTCCTCTATATTACTGATATTTATAATGTATTGTTTGCAAATCATCTTTCCGCAATTTAAGACGCTCGTGCTGGTGCATTATAAATGTCATGAGTCAGAATGAGTCCATGGACGCATAAATGTTAACACAAGAAGAGTCCAGATCGCCACTAAATGTTGAAGTGATTCATACAAGACATCTACGCTCATTTGGTGACTTACTGAGATGCTAAGATGTGAGTTTCATCTCCTGGAGACATCTTGTGTCGCAAAATGGCAATCAGGGTACACAATACAATACAACACATCCCATGATTCTCAAGCTCTTTCGTTTGTGTAGCTACAAGCTCTGCTCATTCTCTTAAATGTGCAACTTCTTACTTCTTACGTATTCCCCCATTTATGATTTAACTATCGAAACTATGACGATTTTATTTCTAATAATTCTGCAGATTGATGCCCCTACCTGGAGGCAAGTCTCCTAAACAAAGACACATATGGCCATTGACACCTTCCAAAAAAACTAAAGAAGGTCAGTGTGAAACTGGTTTCTGTTAACTCCATATTAATTTCAAAGACAATATTGAAGCAAGAGTCTTCAGATGGTTGGGGCAGGCCCTAGCTTTTATGGCATTGGTCCTAAATGTTGATACCCTTTGTTCTTCTCTTGGTAGACATGTCTCTTCAAAGACGAACAGTAGTCACGTGACCATAATGTGAGACATTCATCACCAATCTCTTGATTGATTAGATACACATGATATTATGTCCTTCCAAAAGCATCTTTAAACGACACAACGTGGAAGATTTGCATTTTTTTTTGTAAGACAGCAAAGTTAAAGATATGGTATATGAAGCTCTCGACCATGCATGTAGATCACCTGACAAGCTCCTCGCCCATAATGTTGATCATTGGGACATGTTCATTCTTTAGCATATTACATATAGTTGGTGGTCATCCATCTCCTCTTCAACAGAGGCCACATTAAGCCTCAAGTCTTTAACGTCCCAAATGACCTGTGCCATAATGAAAATACATACTACTCCAGTTACCTACACGTAACTTCACATTGTACCGTAATGAAATATGGGTGCAGTATATGATTGGTTAAGGCTGCTAGTTTATGCACTTGCTACGAGGATCGAGATCGAGTGATACATGATAATGTGATCATGTGGAATATGGAAACTTATTAACGTATGCTATACGAAATAAAAGAAGATGACAAGGACATAGGAATATGTTGGAAGATGAAAACTTTTGTTTTATGGTCATTATTGAGGCTCATATCATATGGCTGACCTTATCCCACTGTCTTCAACTTGTTTCTCATGTCCTCTGCCATGCTGTGTTGATGTTTCAATGCCCCCCCTTTCCACTTCTCTCACTATATGTCTACACTACATTCCATGTCTATAATACACTGAAAATAATCTGACAAGCAAATCACTTGGCTTGTTTTCCTCATACACTCTTTGGTGCTTGCGATAAAAGTCGAGTCAGAGCGCAAGTGAGTGAAGAGCAATAATGTCAATTTCAAGAAGATCAAGCTCTAGACAACCCTCATCATCGAGAATCTCAGAGGAGCTAACGGCTGACCTAGTGTACAAGTTGCACCGCCTTATTCCAGAGATCCAAAGCAGCCACTCTAACCAGGTACATACGTTCATACTCAAACTCTACGTTAGAGTATAAAACAATTTATGACCTCTATTTCATAAGACGTTGTCATGTTGATCAGGGTTATGAAATGATAATGCAGGTATCAGCCTCTAAGGTTTTGCAAGAGACTTGTAACTACATAAGAAGCTTACACAGAGAAATCAACGACCTAAGTGACCGATTATCTCATCTTCTGGCCTCCTCGGACACTGACAGTGCCCAAGCCGCCATCATTAGAAGTCTCCTTATGTGACATATATACAAGCTAATCATCATACGATGATATCAAAGTTATTCTTTTCGTATGTTGTTTTGGAAAAACCTCCTTGTTCACCGTTTTTTCCTTTTAACTACTGCTCCAAAATAAAAGCAGTTGTAACCCAGGCCCGTTAAAGAAGAGAGCCTGTGTACTGGCCCATTAAATTAGTATAACCAATGCCCGTTTCAGGTTCGGTGGGCCTGCTCCATCCTCACAATCATATGAATTTCACAGGCAAGACTTGAAATATAAAACTGAATCATCTTTTTAATAATTTCATTTTATTTAATAAATACTACTCTCTTTCCTCTTTTATTCTTCTTATTTTTAATTTTGGTATCTTTTTTTGTTCTTCTTATTTCTATTTTGAGCAATTCTCTTTCCTATTTTATCTCTCACATAACAATCTTTTTCATACTTTTTTTTTCACTCACTTACCTTTATATTATTTTCTCTCTCACACTATTATTATTTCTTAAATTTCGTGATAACTACCAAATGTACAAAACAAAAGAGGAGGAAAGAATGCATAATCCATACAAACCCAAGATTAAATAAATAATTTTAAAAAAACTCAATTCAAGTTTTTGTGAAACTATTGTTTACAACGTTGACAAAACAGTTGATGAGGACTAATGAGGTTTTACTCATACGCTTAGCACATGGTGTCAGAGATCCAGCGAAGAGGAATAAAACAGCAAACATACATGCTTGGTCAGCTTGGAGCATAACACAAACAGATCATCAACGAGCACCACCACTTGATTACAGCAGTAGCCTTAGCTTCTTTCATTTAATTATTATGTCATGACATTACGTCAGCACTGTCATTTAATTACTACTACTTTATTAGGGTTTAAAAATACGTTGGTATTAGTTTACACAACTACTCCTAGTTTATACAATGAGGTTTTATTTGTCTAAATTTAAAAGATCGTTTCACATGCCTTTGTCGAGAAGAAGAAGAACTTTGCTTCATGTATTATTTTCATTGAAATTTAGCGGAACCCTGTCGTTGGCCTCGCATGCAGCAATTTGCTTTCTACTGATGTTTGAATTTTCTTTAGCTTAAAATATTTATTAATTTTTGAAAATTTCTATTCATATTTCAAAGAATCACCTTGAGCTAAAATTCCAGCTCAAAATAATCAAGAGGGTAGTAACATATCAGCACTTGTAATTGTGTTGTTATTCATTTATTTTTTTCCTCTAAATACTACCAGCTCGTACGAAAATTAGTGGAGAGAATGCATTTCTGAGTGCACTATTGTAAACTTTAACTTTAGATTTTTTTATTATTATATTGAAATTGTTTTACTTTGTGTTTCATGATTGAAGATAAGACTCTAAACTAGGCTTCCACAAATCCTAGGAAGATATCTGCTGAAACAGGTCTGTAAAGATGCAAATGATTGAAATAATGACTAGGGAATATTATTGGGAAACTGTATTCTAATTTATACAGTACAACAAAAAGATGTAATGATGATAGAGTGATTTAGAAATGGAGGAGAGAAGAAATCAAAATTGAAAAAGGTTAAACTTTAGAAACATCAAGAAATACTCCACTTGAATTGAAAAGCACTCATTTTAGAGTAAATAAACAATAAGTGAAATTTCAATTGAAGTGTTGTTGTTCCAGCCATGGCCATAGGCTTCCAGTCTGATCCTCCATCCCACAGAAAAGGTTGCTGAAGCTTTCTTCCTTAACATGCTGATTAAGATTACTAATGTTGTTGTTGTTATTATGATGATGTTCAGGTCTCAGAGTATTATGGCTCATCAGCTGATGATGATGATGATGATCAGGTCTAGAAGACGGAGCAGTGAAGAAGAGCTGGGCAGCCGTGTTGGTGGCTGTGGTTGTATTGTGGTGAGATGAAGATGTTGGGAATAAGGGAATGCTTATGGGAACATGTGAACTACTACTGTCTATTGCTGGTGTTCTTGAGATGTCTAGCTGGATGTCTGAGCCGTTATCACTCCTGGTACTGCATGATCCTTGATCTATGATGGTTTCTTTGTTTAGATTAATAGACTCTGGATGGTCTCTATTGCTTCTCAGCCATAAAATCTGTATACAAAATTGAATAGCAGATTAAGTACATAAGGGACTGGACACGGCCTCTTTAAAATATAAGTAACATATAGAGAGATGAGGCTCTGACCTCTGCATGGAGTTTTTGATTTTGGGCGATGAGTGAGTCGTTCTCGGCTTTGACAGCATCAAAGTGTCTTTTAAGGATGCCATAGTCCTTCTCTAGTTGCTTTGTCTTCCACCTGGCTCTCCTGTTTTGGAACCAAATAGCAATCTGTCTAGGCTGCAACCCAAGAGCCCTAGCTAGCTGCATTTTCCTCTCAGGCTCAAGTTTGTTCCCTTGCTCAAACGTTTTTTCCAATGTTTTCACTTGATCTATATTCAGTCTCCTCTTTTTCTCACCTCCGTGCGATAATCCATCATCTGATAAATCTTCTTCGCCGTTCATTACATCTTCACATGTGTGATCGATTCCTGAGAAGGACATTGCCCTCTTCCCCAGAAGCGATGCAATACCTATAAGCCAGAGAACCCGGAATTCAGTTTGTTAAAATAGTGCTCAAGTAAATATACGCTACAACAAACATATGAGTAATATAAAAAAGTATGAAGTAATTAAAAGAGTTAGTCACCATGAAAATTCTGAGGAGAGCATGATGGGAGGAGAGGGTTGAGAGAGGTAGGAGGTTGATGTTGATGATGAGGATGTTGATTTTCATCTTCCACAGTTTGAAGCAGGAAATTGGATGAGAAAAATGGCATACCATTGCATCCCATGATTACACAACGATAATAAATTAATGACCTGCTAGCGTCTTCTGAGCTGATGGCTCCATCTCTGCATCAGATCTAGAGAGAGACTCGCAGCTGTCGTACCAGATACATAGAGAAAGAACGAGAGATGTGGGAGTGAGTTAATTATATAATCATTGGGAGTGACGTTGGTGTATATATTAAACGAAAATTAAAGATCTCTTAAACCAGAGAACTAGAGAGAAATGAGAAAGACATACACTGTAACACAAATATTGAACATCCTTACTTTTCTTTTCACCTATGATTGTCTTTTTTACTGACTCAGAAAATTGAATGGGAGGAATCCAAGGAGGGAGGGGCCAAGAAAGGGGAAGGTTTTTCCACCTCATAAACCAACAAGGATTGTGCGTTAGGCTCTGCACTCTGCAGGGAGTGTCTGGGTTGGCTTCTAATTATATTAGCCTGATAACATTTTAAAACCTTCATATGCATTAAGTATACACTGTCTATGTAAATCAATTGTTAAGTTGAAATAATAAAAAATCAGAGTTACAGTTACTTGTATGGACAAATCTTTCCATAATCACTTTTTTAGGTGTGGAAAAGCAGAATTGAAAGGACTTTGATAAAAGGAAAGAAAGAAAGTGCCACCCAAAATAGAGGACCCTCCTTTGTTATTTAGTGTTTTTTTTTTGAAGGTTAGCCCTACCAAGCTGATACCTCTTCCTGCTCCTATTTTGTCAATTGTGTACCTTATCTAATTAAAGGTGTTTCCTTCTCTCTCTCTCTCCTTCTGCTGTAAACCACATGACAACAGCCAGAGCCAGACTCCATCCTGCGCAGCCTGATTCCTTTTCACTACTGCTACTTCCCAAATAAAAATCACACATTTCAACCCTTCCCACTACTACTTTTCATTATCCTCATTTTCAGCATTTCAGTCACCTCAATCTAGTTTTACAAACACATTGAGAGATCTAGAGTGAGAAAGGTGAATTATTGACATCTAATCTAACTGCTACGAGGACATATGGACCCATAGATAACAAAAAATGTGAGAACTGGCTCGAGTACAACCACAAAACTGCAACTTCCCATCCTGGTGTAATTTAGCTGCTTGACAACAATCAGTCGTGTCTCAATCAATCACTTTCATTTTTTTAAATTTGAATGATTCTCTGACTAGTTGATTTTACTTTGATACACGTAGAAATTTGTACCGATTCCCAGCCCTTTTGCTCATATGAAAATGGACCGTTCCCATGATAATTCACAGTGATCGACAACTTGCTCTCACAAAATGATGAGAACTGCTATATGAAATTGTGCGGTGTGGAATATTAGATTGATATGAAAATTAAATATACAAAAACAAAGGTTGAGTTGGATTAATTAGCTGAAAGCTTAATTGATTAATCTTCCTCCCATTAAAGTAGGTGGATGATCCATGTGCTGATCCACCCTTAGTTTACTTTTTATTCTATTTTGTAATCGCATATTTTCTTCATTATCTAATTGTATACGATGGTCCGAATTATTAACTCTTCAGACCTACAAATACAAAATTGAAAGTAAAATATACAAAATTCTCTGTGCTTGGAAGGAGTGGCAAAGCGAAGCTTCCTTACATATCCATGGTGTCCACCACCACAACATGCATATGATCTGATTGTTTTGTGACTGCATAATACTTGCACTACGCATGTGCTTTTCCTTCCATTGCTTGACATCATTCTCCTCCTAACCACCATTTTAAACAACTTGGGATTATCATATTCCAAATGGGTCGACTACGACTCAAAGTCTCAAACTTAAAACTTTTTCTGTAATCAGTAGAGCTGATCAAAAGCCAGATTCTTGTATCAGATTCTTATTTGAGGCTGTAAAGATTCTGAGATGTGGCAATCAGAGATTATATAGTTTTGTTTACTAAGTACTACAGGGGTTATAAAGTTACACAAGAAATAAATATATATCGTTTTAGAGTGATAGTAGCAAGGGTGTTTCATGACACCCTTGTCACTATAATCTCTGCATGCAGCATCTTTCTTATGCTCAATGATTTGGTTACTTCCTGGAAATTTAATTTTCATACTTTACCGAACCTTGGAGGGCTGCATGCTACGTAGTTTAGTCATTCTACTAGAAAAAGGTTATATGTTAGTTGTTAATAAACTTAATTTTAGCAGGACATACGTAGTAGTACGTACTGATTTACACGTACATCATATGTATGCTCAAGGCACAAGTAGAGATAGATTCAAAGACAGGATCCGCTATGAATCTTATCCAAACATGTTTCACCTTTGATATGATCAATTACATGACTTGCAAACTGTATATATGAAAGATCGTAATAAAGACAACCAGAAATCACTTTTCAGAAAAGGTGATAACAACATGCATGATCATCATCTGTTCTGGGAGCCTCGAGATTTCGTTTCATTGTCATGAAAGATGCTGTGGAACTGGAACCCACCAGATAGACAGCATCTATATATCATACAATATACATTAATGTGGAGATGAAATATTACTTTTACTAGTGCCCGTTTGGTTGCGGGGAAAAAGGAGAGAGGATGAAATATTAAAGAAAAATTTTGACAGGGAAAAATAATTTTTCTTTATCACTTTTTCACACAACCAAACGGAGCACAAATGATTTTTTTTATCCACTTGAGATGTTCCAAACTTTGAAGCAGCCTAAGAAAATACTTAATCAAAAAGCGAGATCGATAACATTATTGCATCAAAATTTACAAATTCATCTAAATTGATTGATGGATGATAATCTTCAACAAGAAGCGTTGGCAGAAGACGCCCCACTAGGCTTTTACACTTGATATTGAACAAAGGAAAGCCCAATTCTTTGGCCCAGACGTCAAAATGATCAGGTCAAACCGTCAAAGTCACACACAACTCCACTTTAACTATTTCCACTTCGATCCCTGATTAGTCACTTATTTAGATTTAAGCCCCTGCGCATTGGCTCTGCTCTGGTCATCCTCTTCCACTTTGCTTTCTAAAATTTTCTGTCGATCGCTGTCGCTGCCTTCCGTCCCCACTACACTTTCCCAATTCCCTCTTTTGTATAGATATTCGTGTTCGCGCTGCCCAATCCGCAGCCTGATTGCTTCTCTCCACCAGCTGGAAGGAAATCGAGAAAGTCAGCGGTTGAGGAGGAGGAGGAGGTGCGCGGTTACTGTTGACGCGATTTTGGAGTGGATGGGTAACTGCTTGGAATCATCGGCCAGAGTAGAGTCCAGGCGCACTATTTCTGGTAATTTTTGGATGATTATGCAATTTTGTAGGGTTTGTGATTGCATCATGATTGAGTTTTTTTTTCCTTCTAGAAATGTGGATTTTGTTGTGTTTTCTTGTTTTAGGGTTTTTTTTAAGGCTTGGTGTGTATATGTTTGCTTTAATTGTGGTAATCAATGTAGTGTAGATTACCTTGCCTGGGACTGGGAGTTCAGAGAAGTGATTTGGATTTTGTAAACAGTTTGAGGAAATTGTGTCCATCAATAATTTATAGAGCATCATTTAATGAAGTATTTTGGATACTATGATCAATTAATGCCTGTTAATTATCCCAGAGAAGAGATAGTTATTGTACAAAATGGATATCATGTGTAGGGACTTTTCGACTTTGTGTGGCCTCTTTTCTATTTTTAGTATTACTCCTTTTTTTTTAAAGAATGGTGGAAGTGGATGTAGTAGATTGTCATTTGTTGCTAGTTGTTGAGAACATTTTTTTGGGGATTGTCAGGAGTGTCGAAGGGAACTAGTAGTACTGGTCGTTCATCTACGCCGTCAGCTTTGATAATTTCATCTTATAGTGCCAAGAGCAATACTGAGAGTATCGACTCTCCAACACCGAGATTGGATGGGCATTTTCTGTTGTCACCAAACCTTAAATCTTTTACATTCGGTGAGCTAAAAAGTGCTACAAGAAATTTTCGGCCGGATAGTCTTCTTGGAGAAGGTGGATTTGGTTATGTTTTTAAAGGGTGGATTGATGAGCAAACGCTTACTCCTGCCAAGCCAGGATATGGTATGGTTGTTGCTGTCAAGAAGCTTAAACCAGAAGGTTTTCAGGGCCACAAGGAGTGGTTGGTAAGTTTGTTGCTTACGAATGGTGATGCTTCTGTCATCTCCTGGTTGTATAATTGAGTATTGGTATGCTTGGTACCAGGCAGAGGTCAATTATCTTGGACAATTGCACCATCCAAATCTGGTGAAACTCATAGGGTATTGCTTGGATGGCGAGAATCTCTTGCTAGTGTATGAGTTCATGCCTAAGGGAAGCCTTGAGAATCATCTTTTTAGAAGTAAGTTTACCAATCGGTTTTGCATTTGGCCTATCTCCTAATTCGTAACTTCCTTGACCATATTCCTAGTTGTATAGCACAGTCAAGGATGCGTTATTATATGATCTTTCGCAGTTCTTATAAATAAATCTAAAGTTTGTCCAAGAGAAAAATAACATTATGTACATGCCCATTTGACTAGTTGAACAACTTCGTGGTTACAAATTAAGGTCGCCTCTGCTTCTCGAATGTTATAACTAAATATATGTTCTCGTTCTCCCCTTATTTTAATTTCTTTTAGCAGGAGGTCCCCAACCTCTACCTTGGGCAGTTCGGATGAAAGTGGCAACAGGAGCTGCTAGAGGTCTTGCATTTTTGCACGATGCCAAGATCATTTACCGGGATTTCAAGGCTTCTAATATCCTGCTAGACGCAGTATGTAACAGACTCAACAATGTGTTATAATAATTTCCTTTATTTCTAATGGAGTCTTATAGGGATAAATATTTATATGGAGCTGCAGGACTTCAATGCAAAGCTTTCTGATTTTGGTTTAGCAAAGGCTGGTCCGACTGGTGATATGACTCATGTTTCCACACAAGTCATGGGTACTCAAGGATATGCAGCTCCTGAGTATGTTGCCACAGGTTTGTTCTATTCGATGTCTTACTTGGTGTGTTTGTTCATTGTTGATTGTGTTCCCACTTAATCTCACATCATGTCCATTTTGACATTCCTTGGCATAGAAACTATACTGCCATCTGCATTTTCCATATGAAATTTGTTTTCTCTGAAGCTCTCTAGTTTCCGCATCACCAGGTAGGCTAACAGCCAAAAGTGACATCTACAGCTTTGGAGTGGTGTTGCTAGAATTATTGTCAGGAAGACGGGCAGTTGACAAAACAAAAGTTGGCATAGAGCAGAATCTAGTTGACTGGGCATTGCCATTCTTGGCTGACAAACGAAAACTGTTTCGTATTATGGATACCAAACTTGGTGGACAGTATCCACATAAAGTGGCGTTTGCGTTAGCAACAATTGCCCTGTCATGTTTAAAAGATGACCATAAGGATAGGCCGCATATGTCAGATGTGTTGGCTGTGCTGGAACAGCTCCAAGCCCCGTCAACTACCACCAGATACTCCGATTTAGAGAATCTACAAGCTTCAAGTCCAGTGAGGAGATCTCCCAGGACTCATCGATCTCGTAGGACTCCATCAACGCCAGCTTCTCCGTTGGGATCCTGACCATTACCAAAATCATCCCAAGTCCAGTAAATTGGAGAACAGTATTTGTTTGTACCGCGAAAGTTGCGGCTCACTGGCCCGTGTTAAGCAGTCTCCCTGGCTTCGGAAACATGAGCACCAGCTTATTTTTGTTCCTGTTAGCGCCGCTGTTGTACTTGTATGTATAAATTGTATATTATGTAATGTTGAAGCATTCTGTTTTGAACATGTATCTTGTAACCCTGAAAGCCATTCATGATTTGCCCGCTTCTGTAGACCACTTCAGCACTTCTAACCATCAGAAATTAAGTATATAATGAACTTGTTACTAATGTCAGTCTATGCACTATGGAAGAAGGGGGTACCGTTCCAGGTTTGGGACAGAAGAAAATGGATGAACTTGCAAGGATTTTAGATTGGTCTTCAGTGTTAGAGCCCATACCAACATAATGGACCCAAGGAGAATATAGAGAGTATCTGGCTGCAACAAGACCTTTCACTCTTGAAACCATCTAAAGGTTTTTCTAGCTTTACAACATGAATTTGGATGGGAAAATGCGGCAAGTTCATTAATGTAGTCGTAGCTCACAAAGAGAACAGCTCTGTCAAAATCTCGAATACCCTTGTTGGGGACTCTCTCAATCCCCATTTGGAATATTACCACGGACCACTAGAGCTGCCTCCATTGGCACATCTCTTCAGTGACCTTGAACTAATTAACGTTATGATAGCCTCTTGCATTCATTGAAAAGAATAACTGGAAAAAGGTGTCTTTTCCTTTTCCCTCACCAGAATCATATCTGATTGTTTGTTCCAAGCCTAATGCTTCCTACAATACCGGCCAGGTTCAAGGGCGGACAGAGTGAGGAGCTGCACTATAAATAGAAGCATTTGTATCAGAAGATGATATCATGAGTGAAACAGCAAATAGAAGTCAGTTGTCATCAGGAAATCCCTACAACACTTCACTGAGATTTACACCTCCTACTGAAGTGTTTGGGGGAACTCCAGCTGCCACCTGATCAGTCAAAGGCACGGAGACAATGTCAGTTGCTATCTGGAGTTCCCTACAAACACTTCATTGGGACTACTTGCACTTGACGTTCTACTGAAGTGTTTGGGGGAACTGCGGCTGCCACCTGACTGGAAAAAGTATAGTACCATTGAAATGACAGTTTGTTTCAGGAGTTCCCTACAACACTTCATCGAGGCACGATTCACACTGTCATGCTGAAGTGTTTGGGGGAACTCCAGCAACCACCTGATCCGAAAATGCCTAGTATCTTCGCAATGTCAGTTGGCCTCGGATTTCCCTAGAACATTTCATCGAGGCTTGATTCACAATGCCATGCGGAAGTGTTTGGTGGAACTCCAACTACACCTGACTTGAGAAAAGCCTAGGTACTTCACAATGTCAGTTGGTCTCCAGAGTTCCCTGGAACACTTCATCGAGGCTTGATTCACAATGACATGCTGAAGTGTTTGGGGGAACTCCAGCTACCACCTGACCCCATAAAAACCAACCACCAAAGAAATGCAATGCTCTAGCCTCTCCAAGTGATACACCAACGTAGAACTATCAGTTTATACCTGGAGTTCCCTACAACACTTCATCGGGATTTCCTTCGTCTTCATAGGGGACAATTCCTATTTCCTACTGAAGTGTTTGGGGGAACTCTAGTTGTCAAAATGACTCCCAACACTTATGACTTCAGCTGTCGGAGTTCTAAGCAAAGTCTTCGACTCTTCGGCATACATGTGAGTTTTCTTGAGCTCAACTTTTAGTATATATTTGAAAACAACTGAAAGGAACAAATAAGGTAGTCATTTTAATCTTTCAATCAGGCATCCAGCTCATCATGCACTTAGGCGCGTCTCTCTCATCGCGTACTCGGCCTAGATCGTATGCCTTCGACTCTGATACCATGTGAAATGCTAGCATATTCCAGTTCCACGTGATGGTGGTAACCAAGATATACATAACATCATTCCTTCATTTTTGCGATGTGGGATAATGACAATTCCTCAAATGCTTCTTCTTTACTTCAACAGTAATGCCTAAATGTCATCAAGTATAGCAAAACAGACTACTGGAAACTGGATACTCACCCGCATATAATCGCATTCCAGGACATGATATCATCACCGTCAGGAGCAGCACTAACTCCTCCTGAAGCGTCTTTCTCCATCATCATAATATCTCCCCATAGCCTCCTCCTTGCAGCTGTTGAAATATCTTTAAGCCTCCACCGATTCACATTTGACATATCAATCTCACTACTTTGAATCAAATCACAACTCGAAACCGAAAAAATACACAGAAGTTGTTGCCAAATCACAATAAGGGTTCTTAAAATCACAATTTCGTACCGAAATTGTAAATAACTCATCGAATTAAAATAAACCCACAATTAATTAAAGAAAAAGATCAGTTCTTGATAATCAAATTCACAAACCTTGTTAAGCTCCCTCAGACCTCAACTGCCACACTCTCTCCGGCTTCGCTTGATGTGATGTAACGTCGACCGCATGCGATCCGAACACGACTAATCAGGAAGTCGTTCAGAAAACTACGGCGTCGTTTTAAACGACCCACGAGCGCGCACCGTCTTGATAATTTTCAAACCTAATTTCATGTAGCCCGATGCCGACGACGAGTCTGGCCCGCTAAGCCCATAAACTAACCGCGGCCCAGTGAGGTCCCACCAGACCGAACCCAGTAAATATGAGCGGGTGAGATTTATAAAAGGATATAATCGGACGGTGGAGAGATCGAATAATCGGTGGAATATAAACACAACAGATTGATTAATTTCTGAACAATCGGAGAAGATGGCGAAAGGTCCAGGACTTTACGCCGACATCGGAAAGCGGGCTCGCGGTATCGTCTTTTGACTGTATTCGCCGCCGTCATTTGTTGGATTTTTTTGTATTTGAATTTCTGGAGTCTGGATTTGAGTGGTTGCGTATTGCAGATCTGCTGTACAGGGATTATCAGAGCGACCACAAGTTCACGGTCACTACCTACACAGCCAACGGCGTCGTATGTCACTTTACTTATTTAATTAATTTCTTGAATTTGCTGATTCTTGTGATTTTTTTTAATCGGAATAGTTCAATTGAATTGAATGGATTGGATTGTTGAAATTAATTTGCATAATACCCGGCCAGTGTGTTTAGTTCTTGGATTTGTATTGGTTTCGACATTTGTCATGCTCATGAGATTGCTGGATGAATAGTTAGATTTGGCATGATATGTTTTTTGAGTTATTTGAGAAGTTAATTAAGAATCTGGATATACAGGGTAACATTGCGATGACGTCTTGACTTCTTTTTTTCACATTACAAAGTTCGAATGGTTGTATTTTAAAGTTTTTTTCTTCATTTTGCTACTTATATGTGATTGACCATACATTGTAGTAATTTCTGATTTCCTTGTTTCTTTTTCAGGCCATCACATCAGCGGCTACGAAGAAAGGGGATTTGTTTTTGGCAGATGTGGCCACTCAGCTGAAGAATAAGAATGTTACCACTGATATTAAAGTGGATACAAACTCAAATGTAATCTTTTTTAATATTCTGTTTGTTTGCTCCATCTAAATCTGACTTTGACCATTTTATTGTTGTTAGAACTTAGAACTAATTTGTTTAAGCTCTAAATTATATTTGTGATATAGCTTATCATTTCAGATTTGCTAATCATATTTATCAGTCCTTTCATTTGATGTGCAGCTGAGAGCTACATTCACTGTGGATGACCTTGCTCCTGGTCTCAAGACTATATTTAGTTTCATTGTTCCTGACCAGAAATCTGGAAAGGTGAGGGTGTTCTCAAATTGATCAGTTAATTGCATGTTGACTAGCGATTAAGTAGATTTCTTTTGTGGCCTTTTTGTTTGAAGGTGGAACTACAATATTTGAATGAGTATGCTGGAATTAACACTAGCATTGGGCTCACTGCGAATCCCCTTGTTAATTTCTCTGGTGTTCTTGGTAACAATGTTGTGTCAGTTGGTGCTGATATCTCCTTTGACACTGCTTCGGGCAACTTCACCAAATACAATGCCGGACTTAGTCTGGCCCATGTTGATCTTATTGCAGCCTTGGCATTGTAAGTAATTCTACTGCCTAAGCATTGATTTTGGGGGCAGATTTTTTTATTATTTAAATGCTATTATGAGCTGTATCAACAAAAAAAAATTTTGTATATCAATTATCTGGCTGACAATCTGTTTTATTTTTATTTTTCTAGGAATGACAAGGGTGACTCTTTGAATGCTTCCTACTACCACACTGTAAACCCATTGAGTAACACTGCTGTCGGTGCTGAGTTTACCCACCGCTTCTCAACCAATGAGAACACACTTACCTTTGGTACCCAACACGCTCTTGATCCCTTCACAACCCTGAAAGCTCGTGTTGACAATTTTGGAAAGGCTAGTGCTCTTATCCAGCATGAGTGGCGCCCGAAGTCCCTTTTCACCATCTCAGGAGAAGTCGATACGAAGGCAATTGAGAAGAGCGCCAAGGTCGGGTTGGCTCTGGCACTAAAGCCTTAAGCGATCAAAAAGATTCACCATTTAATCCAGTGAGAACAGACAGCCAGTATGCTTTCTGATGAGCAATAATGTAGGCTGTGCGAGATTTGAACATTTTCCAAGTTCCTATGGTAGTATCAGTTTGACATTTCTGGTGACTTTTGGTTGTATAAAATAAATGACCGGTCACAGGGCCATCTTTCAGAACTTGATTAATGTTAGTTCCACGTCTTGTTTTTAATACTTGGAAAAAAATCAGGTTGACTGTCCTATACATAAGAGACTTCTTCTCACTATATATGGAATGCGATTACATGCAATATGCAATCACTGTTGGAAATTGTATGAGGATTGTCAGCAACTCAACCGCTACAATCAAACTCCATGTCTTCATTCAAGAACTTATTATACTCTTGACTACATCTATCCACCAATTCAGTTGAAAATCGAAGTTTAAACAATAGCAGTTCCAAATCCCCACTAACTGGCTTTAGGCTTAGGTGATGGCTGTAGGTACAGCGGATGATAAGGAGATAGATACGAGCCATTAGGTATTGATAAGCTTCTCTGCTGCTGCGGTCCATTAGTGGTTAGTTTTGTGTTCGAACTTGAGCCAACGCGGCTGGACAGTGAAGTTTGGAAATAGTAAGACGAGCTTGCCATGTCCTTGAGGTTAGGCAGAGGTTTCAAAATTTCAATGACTTCACTCATCAGTGGTCTAGCTTTGGCATCCCGACTGAGGCATTGAGCAGCAAGCTGAGTAGCTTTTTGTGCACCTTTCATTGAGAACTGTCCTTCCAGTCGGGGATCTATCAGTTTGTAGAACCTTCGTCTATCCCTCAGATAGGGCCTTGCCCACTCAACAAGATTTTGTTCACCAGTTGGCTTCTTTTTGTCCATAGACTTTCTGCCAGAGATCATTTCAAGTAAAACCACACCGAAGCTATATACATCACTTTTTGACGTCAGATGCCCTGCGAAAAAGACAAGTAAATTCATTCAACTTTGCAAGAGAAAGAAAAATATGAACAAAAGCAAACCCTCTGAAAAGAACATGTGTGGCGCGTCCAATGCAAACAGTAACTACTAACACGGAGGAAGATTTTAAACATATACTATCCAATCCAATATCAATTTCTAATTCACTGCTGTTTGAAATCAAACTGACCAGTCATCACATATTCAGGAGCTGCATAGCCATAGGTTCCCATCACACGAGTCGAAACATGAGTTTTATCTCCCACTGGGCCATCTTTTGCGAGTCCAAAGTCAGAGAGTTTTGCATTATACTCCTGTAATGCAACACCAAACAGAGAGATAATGAAACTAAACTCACGATAATGATTGTCAAATTTCATGTTTCACCAAACATACTGCATCCAGGAGAATGTTTGAGGTTTTAAAATCACGATATATAACAGGCCGTTCTGCTTCTTCATGAAGAAATGCAAGGCCCTTTGCAGCACCAAGAGCAATTTTCATCCTTATTGACCAAGGAAGAGGCAATGATCCTGCAGTCAATATTAAGTTAAAGGAAACTTGTACCAATAGTGTGAAAGAGAAACAAATATAAGATCAACAGACTTACTTCTAAACAAATGGTTTTCCAAGCTCCCTCGAGGCATGTATTCATACACTAGCATTCTTTGGTCATCTTCGATACAATAACCAATCAATTTGACAAGATGAGGGTGGATGAGATCCCCAAAAAAGCTCACTTCAGCCTGCCAAAAATGAAAAAGAGAAATGATCACTTAAACTGGCGTGAAAATAAATTTGCAATAATTTTTTAGCAAAGTTATGAACTAACCAGCCATTCTTTGTGACCCTGAAGTCCGTCATGATTGAGGGTCTTTACAGCAACAGTAAGCCCTGTTCCAGGTTTCACAGGAGCAGTGCCATTCACTTCTACCCATCCCTTGAAGACACAACCAAAACCACCTTCACCGAGAAGACTCTCCGGTCGAAAGTTTCTAGTTGCTAACTTAAGATCCATGTAATCAAATTTTCTAAGCCTCGAAGAAACTTCTAGTTCCTCCTCAAATTTGCTACCGAATGAAGCCCTTTCAGCATTGATCGTTGAAGATGAGCCGATCAGAGCTATTGGCTGCTCCTTGTCTGCCTCGTCGGAATACTTGATTTCTGTAAAACCACACCTATATTACTAATTTGATAAGAAAATAAACGGTAAAAATTTATATATAATCGATAATAAGCCAGTGAACATCATGATTTTTTAGTAAATAAAAGTTGACATCATCACTGACCACTAATGTATTGTGAATCAACATAGTAGTCAGATACATATTAAGGAACTTAAATGCGATATTTGAACACAACCCAGTACAAAGTGCCCAAGTTTCCGCAAGAAAATAACATAACTGAAACATGGGCACAACATTCAAACACCTCATCTTTACATCAGGAATTGATAATACATTTCCCGGCGTGGCTAATATTAGCATCATATATCGCCTACCCAACTTAACAACTATGGACCAACAGGCTGGTGTCCTGTTGGTAAGGGTTCAGTCATGAAATTCTTAGGTCAAGGGTTCAATCTCTGGCATAGAAGAGCAATTATATTGTAATGTGTCAACAATGTAATGAATAAAAATATCCAATATAATGTAATGTATGCAATGTATCAAACAAAACAACTATGGCATCTCAGATCAAAGAAGTCAAAACTAAGGCCGTCCATAGTTGATAAAATCCACAAAATAGAAACTCCAACCAAACTTCACTGGTAAAATTTTGGGAATAGGACATATTTATTCTATTGTAATCCGTCAAGATAAACCTAAAAAGCAAAAGTAACTCATTCCGGCCAACATACCCATGCAAAACATCACAGAAATCATCTAAGTAAGATACTGGAAACAATAACTTGACCTTCATTTTTTACGCAACCATTCATACAATCAAAATAAACTGCTGAAACATTCAAAAAAAATATTCTTCAGATCAAAAACTACTCAAACATAAACACACCAGAAAGAAGCATACCAGTTTGCAAACCTATGCCACTGAGGGAGTTATCAACTTTAGATCTGGACAAAATACAACTTGTTAATCTGCTCCAACACCCAAAGCCAACATCATCAAAATCACCACCACCACTTTTACCCTTCTTCTTCCACTTCCAACTCTTCCCTTTAGATTTCCCCACTTTCACCTTCTCAACACCACCAATCAAATCACCCAAATTCATCTCTCAGCCCCCAAAACCCTAATCCACCATCAAACCCACCCCTAAACCGACCAACACCCACAACCCTAAATCCAAAAAAGAACCAAACTTTCAGACTCACGTACGCTTCAAAACAATACCCAACTCCCCAATTTTCTGACAAGTCATTCTGGACCCGCGGCACTGATCAGAACATTAGATCAAAGACGACGAAATGACACTACAAACTTAGGCCCGAAACTCGGAATCTGAGCGTTGATGTATTGGAGATTGAGTGGTGTGTGTTGTGTGCTGTGTGCTTTTTAGCCTGCGAAAAAGAAAGCGAGAAATCTGACGAGATGGACAGAATGAGAATGTGATAACTGCTGAGCAGTTCGGAAACACATCCTTGAAATTTACTTAATATACAAAAATAAAATAAAAAACATTTATCCCTCTGCCATCATTTGTTACTCTTTTATTCTTACTTACTTTTAATTAATTACTGTAACTCTTAAAATACACTTTTTTTCATTGGTATGGTTGCATAATTCAATTTGTGATAATTATTTATTTTAATAAATATTATTTAATTTATTTTAATAAATAATTACTGATTTATTTTAATTTATGTTAATAAATTTATTTTAATTTGTTTTAATTATTGATGAGTGTAATTAGGTAGGCAATCAAATGTATTTTTAATAAAAGTATTGTTAAGAATGAACAGTGGCGGAGCCACATGAGGACCAGGGGGGGCACAGGCCCACCCTGAAATTTTGGAATTTTTTATGTATACTTCC
>JAWWMW010000392.1:307604-323583 GCA_035048345.1 Echeveria elegans
CTCAAGGAGGGTACAAGATTTTCGGCCTATAAGCTTATGTAATGTTGTCATTAAACTGATCACTAAAGTTCTCGCCAATAGATTATGTGAATACCTGCCTCAGCTGATTTCCCCGAACCAAAGCGCTTTCTTGAAAAGTAGAAGTATAACAGACAACATTTTGATGACTCAAGAGGGATGTCATTATGTTAACACTACAAGAAAGGGTGATGACGCTTATTCATCCATTAAATTGGATATGAGTAAGGCGTACGACAGGGTGGATTGGAGATTTCTGAAAGAATTTTTGAGCAAGCTGGGTTTCAATCAAATTTGGTTGAACAAAATCATGCGATGTGTGGAATCAGTGGGATACATTTTAAAAATCAATGGACAACAATCCAACATATTCTTTCCCACCAGAGGTCTTCGTCAGGGGGATCCTTTATCCCCTTATCTGTTTCTTCTATGCCAGGAATGGCTCTCGGGGCAGTTGTATAAATTGCAGAATGGAAGAAAAATTGAAAGAATTAAAATGGCTCACAGACTAAATAGACTAAATCATTTGCTTTTCGATGATGACTGTTTAATCTTTATGAAGGCTGAACTGCAACAAGTATCAAATTTTCTACAACTTTTAAACAGCTATGAGTTAGCCACCGGACAAAAGGTAAATATAGAGAAATCTGAATTTACCTGTTCCTCTAATCTGAATATTCATATGATCAGGTTATTTGAAAGTTATTTGGGGATGGCTTCAGTTAAACTGCACAACAGATACCTGGGTTTACCAATGGTGATCGAACATAACAAGAAAGAGATTCTCAAAAGTTATGAGGAGAAAATGATTAAAAGGATTTCAGACTGGAAGAATAAAATGCTATCGTGGTCGGGTAAGGAAATTCTCCTGAAATCATGTCTACAATCACTACCTTTGTATGCCATGAGTTGCCTCAAATTTCCAAAGACAGTGAATAGTAGATTGTCAGGACTGGCACTTAATTTCTGGTGGAATAATGATGCATCACCTAGAGCAATTCATTGGATTGGTAAGAACACAATGTATAAAGCTAAGTTGCAGGGGGGTCTTGCTTTTAAATGTTTTGAATGTCTCAATATTGCTATGCTAATGAAGCAACTGTGGAGGATCTTGAATAACCCAGAACTTCAGGTCAGCAAATTATTTCAGATGAAATATTTCAGAACCAGTGGCTTTATGAATATCAAACATAAATCAAATGACTCCTTTGTTTGGAAAAGTATCAGTGGGACTATTGATATTTTTAAGTCTGGATTAGAGTGGTCTTCAGGCAATGGATGGGTTTGGAAATTAGAAGACTCAAATGAATATTCTGTGAAATCGGGCTACGAACTTGCCAGAAGATGGAAAATCGCACAGGATCATGATGTAGGTGAAACATCAGACTCAACAACTACTGCCAGGATATGGTTCAATTTTTGGAGACTTAAAATACCAAATCACGTTAAACTTGTTACTTGGAGGCTTGTTCATGATTCCTTACCTGTATTTCAGAATTTACAGAAAAGGGGCTGCAATGTTTCCCAGGATTGTGTTTTATGTGGTTTCAAATATGAAAATGCAAACCATGTGTTCTTTGATTGTTGGTGGTCAAAATGTCTCTGGACATCTTTTAATATGCAGAATAAAACCTGGCTTAAAGCTGATCATTGGAATATTGGTGACCGGGTTTGGAGAATTCTCAGTCTGGAGGACTCAAAGACTATTACCTTAATAGCTATCGGGTTTTGGCTCATATGGTATAACAGAAATTTATCAGTGCATGGAAAAGCCCCTTTTCTGTTAAAGTCTGCAATTTTAAAATTGCAAGGTATCTTAACAATTATACTCTTCGATCTGATGGTTTTAATAATCTTCCTCTTAACTATTCTTCGGATGTGGGAACAAGATTTAATTTTTTCAGTGATGGTTCATGGTCTTCGAGATCAAAAGAAGGAGGATGGGCAACGATATTTGTGACTGACAGACTTGTTTACAGATGCACATCAGGTTTCACCATTAAAAGTTCTTCTGCATTTGAGGAGGAACTAAAAGGAATTCTTGCAGCTTTTCGTATGGCGAATCAAATGGAGTGTGTTTCAGCAAATTTTTATTGTGATAATACTGATATCATTTGGAAATTACAAAGCGGATATGGAGGATTATCAGAATCTTTAATCCCAGTTGTGTCGGAAGCTATCGATTTTCTGAGATTTCATCAAAGCTGGAAACTGGTTCATATTCTGCGTGAGGATAACTCCATTGCTGATTATTTTGCCCACAAAGCTAGGATGCAACATTGGTCACGGGTATCAATTCATGCTATTCCATCAATACCTGAAGATCTTTTGCCTAAACTTCTCCAGAATTTTGTTTCAGTTTCTTAGTTCCTGAATGATGTAATGTTTGTTTCTTTAGTCTGGAGTCTCTGTTACTTATTGAGCTTTTGCTCTTTCTTTGCCTTTGTTGGCTTTATTAAACACCTTTAATCGGAAATTTTTTTTTATTGTTTTCTACAATATTAACTACAAAGAGAGAATTTAAATCGATCATACAGGCCCGTCTTTCCCGCACATGCAAGCCACATTTGACCAAGTGTGCCAATGTTGGTTCTTTAATAACTGAGAATTTATAATAGTAGTTTATTTGAATTAATATGTTAATGGTTTTATAACGTAATCTGAGTCAAACATTTTGACCGCATATGTAAACAAACCCTAACGGCTCCGAATCTTGGAACAACGAAAAACGACGAAAGATCAAACCTTTATCTTCCAATTTCTTGAAATTCAAACTCCCATTTTTGACCGTTATACACTCCATCTTCAATAGATCTGCCAACTACATTACCGACAGTGAACGGTGCTTCGTCAGTTGCAGCCGCGGCGTCGATGTCTAATGTGAAGAGCTGCTCTTCGTTGAAGAGGAAACGGCCTCTGAGGATTCAGATTCCGAGTGTGTTGAGGGAGGATCGGGCGGACATTGTGGTGGGTAGGTGGAAAGAGAGGGACTTGTTGGAAGAGGAGGATGGGTTTAGTGGGAATGGTGTGGCGGTGTTGGCGGTTAAAGGGAAGAAGAAGTTCATAGGGTTGTTTTTTCGAGTAGAGAGGAATCAAGGAGGGTAACGATTTTAACTTTCTTGTGTTTTGGATGATTGGTAGTGATTTGGGATTAGGGTTTTGGGTTGTGTGAGTTCAGAATTGTTGATTTTCTTGTGTAGGGATTTTTTTGGGGTTTATGATGGGCATGGTGGGCGGCAGAGTTTGTAGCTGAGAATCTGCATACCAACATTCTTGAAATGATCGAAAATGGTGGTGGGAATTGCAGCAAGGAGGAAGCTATTAAAGCAGGGTTTTTGAAGTCAGACCGAGAGTTCTTGGATCAGGTAGACTAGGCACTTTTTGTTGTTTGATGATATATGTGTCAACCTGGATATGAGTGTTCATTTTTCTGAACTGGTAGCTCCTTATAACATAGATAACGCACTATTGTGCAGGGCATAGGCAGTGGTGCTTGCTGTGTTACGGCATTGATTGATGAAAAAGAGATAATGGTGACAAATTTGGGGGATTGTCGGGCAGTTCTATGCAGAGGTGGAATTGCTGAAGCTCTTACGACTGATCATAGAGCAGCGTGTGAGGATGAAAGAGAGCGGATACAGAAGGAGGTGTAATTCTGAGTAGTTTCTGACTTCTGAGTGAGAATTTATATGTTTAATTAGGCTAGGCTTCGTAAGCTAAAGTGCCTTGTGTGAAATTGAATGCAGGGAGGGTATGTGGAGTTCCACCATGGGGCGTGGCGAGTTCACGGTATATACTCTGTGTCAAGAAGCATAGGAGACGCTCACTTGAAAGATTGGGTATTGGCTGAACCTGAGACAAAGATTTTAGAGTTGTCTTCAGACATGGGTTATCTCATTTTAGCTTCTGATGGGGCTTTGGGACCAGGTGAGGAACAAAATGTTCAGATTTCAAGCGTCTAGTAATCATGTTTCTTTGATTTCATTCTTCTTTAGTGGGTGTGTGTTTTAAATTTAAGGCGATTCTGCTTTGACATTTCTTATAGGTTTCCAATCAAGAGGTTGTTGATGTTGTTATGCGATCATGTTCTGCTGATAAGAAACTGAGTTACCCAAATCAGTTGTGGAAATCCTTCCCTTATCAGTATACCACTACTTGTACAAGCCGTCTCCAAAGATCATGGGGTTTCTTTACTCAAACCACAAGATCCAGTACACGAATCTCCAACATTTCGCATGAAAGACGATCACGAAGGAACCAAGGACGAATTTAAACAAGGGCACAGAAGTTTCCAGACCAAGCCAAGGCGGATTCTATCTGTCATTAGAACACCTAAGAAGGCCCCACAATCTCCGAATCAAGAGAATGCTAATGTTAACCAATCACCTCACGCAGTCACCAACTTAATCAATGGTGTCCAAACACAATAAGTTCCCGTTCATGAGGCTGAAAGTCCTCCACTGAAGCTAAGGAGAATCTCAGCCTCTAGGAGAACACTTGGAAAGTTGATGAGTTCTCCTTACCAAGAGAATATTAGTCCTTCACAGTCTCTGTCAGCCAGCCTCGGGGACGCATGCAGGCAGCTGGTGAACCTTGCGGTGAAAAGGGGCAGTATGGATGACATCAGTGTGATGGTCATTGATCTGAACTACTTCAGAAGCACCAGCTAGCAGGCTAGTTCTGGTTGTGTACATATAATAACCTCTTAGTAGAATTCGCCAACTGAGTCTACTGCCTGCTAAATTTCTATCTTTGTCTGAACTGAAAAAAAGGCAGCCTGAACTCATTTCCAAGCTAATACACGGTGTACTGGAGATGAAAACTTACAATAATTAGTAATTACAAAGCATGCCAACGTCCAAACATATTCTGGTTCCAAACCCAAAATCATTTAGGTTTGGACGCAACCATTATGGAATATAGAAACATAAAGTGAACTGGATTTTGGGAGGATCTCCAAACTAATTTGGCGACCTAATTACAAAAGAAATCATCTCCCAAGTTCTGATGTCTAGAAAACAAGGAGTTCTTCCTCTTCTTTCTAGAAAATTCTGAACTAAAACAGTGATTGCTCCACAGTTGGAAATGTTACTGTTGGTACTATTGCTGAAGTAACTACTATCAATGTGGTCAGATGCAGATGCTTTCCATAGAACTACTAAATGAAAATATTCACCATCCATCACCAGTTCTTTTCCTGTCAAAAATACAGCAAGAACATTTTAGTACCCCAAAGAAAACAGAAGCGTTCAGTTACCTACCAATATAAAGGTTGGATTTTGATAACCAAATGAACAAAAAGCTTGTTCATACATGATACAAAATGTTAGCTAAAGAACAATACACCAAGGTAAATAACTGAAAACAGTCCACCAAAAAATGTGAACTACTTGTTTACCTAATATATAGTTTTAGTTATATTTTGAGGACTAGGGCAAGGATTTGGCCAGGAAATCTAGAACCAGTACGGAAGGAAAATAATTGAATGTAGCCTAACTCCTGCCCAATAAAGAGTGACTGTTGACACCAACTAAAACTAAAATTTTCCAACTGATGGTGGCCAGTAATCAATTAATCATGACAATCAGGTCAGTTTTAGAGGAAAACGTGAACTAAAACCATCCTTCACAGCACAAGTTTTATTAAGAATGGAAGAATAAATATAGTTTTATTGCTTTTCACTTACCGCTCCATATCCCTAGAGCCCAGAAATCTTCTTTCACGTCCGGCTTGAAAAGATCGTCTGTCATCACCAGGCCTTGACCATACATCAGCGGTGCCACGCAATCTTGGTCTGTCTATAAAACCTATACTTTTTAGCTTATCTACTGACCCTGTTCGCGACGGTGGTCTATCAGAAAAGCCAGATACCCTACCAGCATCGTTCGAGTTCTTTTTCCTTCTGATTTATCATGTCTTGTATGTTTGGTGCATCAGATCCAGTTTCCTGCGAACTGGGTTCTTTCTCCAGCTCCTTCCTTAACCGATTTATTTCTTCTTTCAAAAAACTTACTTCATCAGTTTCTGGCCTGAAACATTTTGCATTAAATTAATACTATTGCCTTCGACCCCAAAAACAAGCTGGATTTATACTAGAAACACATTACCGCAGCATATATTTCCTATGAATTACGTAGGGAAACTCCGAGTTGCTTAATATAAAAGGAAAATTTGGCATACCTGTTCGCACGATGCTCCAGTCCCATATCAATTTTACGCCAATCATTGTGTTTCTCTTCTAGCAACACTTCCCTAGGCTTTGCATCACCATAAGGATTCACTTTTGTCCTAGGCTTCACCGCAACCTCCACTCCACCTTGCAAATTCACATTCTCAGACCTACTAGACTGCGCACTATTAGGCCTGCTTGACTGAGAACTCATAGGCCTACTAAGAGCCTTCGCTTCAATCACATAGTCAAGTTTCTTCCAATCCAATCCCTTCTCAGAAAGCACTTCCTCACTCGGCCTTGCAGCACCAAAAGGACTCGGCTTGCTTCCCGTAGCCATGGCATTACTCACATTGCTTTCTTTGCGAGGTTTGAGCAACAATCTAGCCCTCTCCTGCCCATTATTATTCTCACGAAAACTCCCTCCACCTCTTTCCCATCTTCCTGAATGGGGACCAGAATCACGAAATCCAGATCCAAATGTGGTGAGTCTAGCACTAGCCGGAGTAATTAGCTTGTTCCCAGCTGCCCAGTTATCAACCTCACCAGCCCTAGATTGACTAATCCCACCACCAATTCCATCACCAAAACCACCACCTAATGATCCGTAACGAATAGAACGACCTCCATCATCTCCAACAGGAGACACTCTCTTCCCAGAACCCCAATCATCCACCACGTCAGCACTAGACGGCTCAAACTCCGAAACCCTAGATTGCATCATCAAACCTCCTCCTCCTCTCCGATCATCATCAAATCCACCCCCATACAATATCCGATTCCCACCACCGCAAGTCCTCCCACAAACATACCCCCAAACCCACCCCCTAACCTCCCATACTGCATTTCATCCTCACTCCTTTCCTTCGGCCCAGTCGGCAGCCTCATCATCTCATCAGGCGTCAATATTTTCGAAGACGCCCCTCCTCCAGCCCCAGCCGCGTGGAATTCCGAAAGCGTCATCGTCTTCTTCTTCTGATTATGCGTTTGCTGCTTCACGCTGTCTTTCAAACTCGGAAAGCTGGAAGGTGGAGCCAAGGAAGCTAACGCCGCTGCCCGCTTTTTCTTCTCCTCTTCTTCCTCTCTCTCGGCCTCGGCCGCCCATGCGCCGATTTTGCCCCACGGACTCGGCGACATTGTTGGCGACGATCGATCCGCGATTAGGAAATCAAGATGTGGAAATTGGGATTAGGGTTTCGATTTGTGAAATGTCGTGGATAGATTGTGAAATTGTGTATCGGGAGAAAAGAGAGAAGTGGAGTTGGGGATTACAGTTACGCGCGAGGACTTGTCGAGAGACGAGAACCAATAAGGAGGTGTGGATTGGGTCCCGTATGCAAAACGTGTCAATTCGAATTCTAACTTCCTAAAAAAAATTTACTCTCTCTATCCTCTTTTATTCTTCCTACTTTCCTATTCGGATGTCCCCTAAAGTTCTTCTTATTTCCTTTTAAGCCAATTAATTCACTCTCACAATACAATCTTTTTCCTACTTTATTTTTCTCTTACTTACTTTTATTTTATTTTTACTCTCACACTCTCATTATTCCTTAATTACCGTGTCATCAACCCAAACAGGAAGATCATTTCAGGACGGAAGGAGTATATTGGTTGAATATTTGCTCATAAGTGGTTAAAGGGCGTGCGAATCTTGTGAATGATATGAATATTTTTTTTCTTTTCAATTTACAATAATTGATATAATCATCACTAGCGGAGCCAACCCATAGAGCCCGAGTAAATATTTGGGAGAGAAAAAAAAGCCCTACCAATCAACTCCACCACCGCTCATTATATTTGAACAAAAGTAGTCGCACTGAAACTTGATTTCTAATTCTGTCACTGACAATCATTTGGGGTTAATGAGTTGGGTCCCAGATTAGTCAAACCCCGGTCGACTGGCCGGTAGACCGGATTTTCACCAAGCTTGATCGGGTCGTGGGCATTTCCGGTTCAATAAATGAAAAGACTCACCAGACCCATCAGATCACAGATCAATCGAATCAACCCGTCGGACTGGGTGATGTTTAATAATTGCATAAAATTATGATCTCGGTCCAAGTGGGTCTAATTAAATTTAAAGCATTTCAATAGAAAGAGTTAATTACACAAAAACATCACTATAAAATACTAGTGGCCCGTCGTTCCGACAGGAATTATTTCTTTGTTAAATTTAAATTTTTAAATTTTTTAAATTTTTAATTTTTAATTTTTAATTTAGTTGGAATGTTATTTAGGTGATAGGGATTTAGTTATATGTTGTTGGTAAATGCATGGTTGGTAAATGTATGGATTTAGTTAGATGTTGTTGGTAAATGTATGATTTGTAAGTTAGATATTTAGTTGGAATGATTTAGTTAGGTGATAGAGATTTAGTTAAATGTTGTTGGTAAATGTATGAATTTAGTTAGATGTTGTTGATAAATGTATGACTTGTTAGTTAGATATTCTTTTATATAGATACTAGTTGCACTCCCATCGTTTCGACAGAAATTTTTTGGTGTCTTCATTCGATTTGATTAAGCTTTACAATATTTTTTGCTCCATTTATAATTTATATTTTTCAATTTTTCAATTCTTAATTTTATAATTTTTTTTGAAATCTACCTGATCAAATACAGTACGATCAGTTGGTCAAATATAGTCAAATACTGATGAATAGTGAGGATGACATGTAGTGTAAATAAGAAGGGTGGGGAGGGACATTTGTGTCTAAGTCTTATTGCAATGAGGTCTTTGGTGAGAAAAATAAGGAAATTAGTGAGGGAAAGTTGATGATTGTTAAATGGTTGATGGTGATATTCTTATATATATAGATATAATTGGAATGGTTTAGTTGGATGAGAATGAGTTTAGTTAGATGTTGTTGATAAATGTAGGAATATAGTTAAGTTTGGTCGCTAAAGGTGTGAACTTTAATTGAGTGGTTGAGTTATTTGGTTATATATTTTACTACAAGTGTCAAATCTGTCGTTACGACGGGATGCGGTGGTAGCAAATATTGTTGGTAGTGTTATTGTGCGGTAGTAATAGATATATATTAAAAAATAAAGTGCGTAACAACTCATACATTTCTATAAAAAATTTAAAATATTAAATATTTCCTGCAAAATTTTTAAATATTCATTTTTTATTTTTTAATATTTTAAAGTTTTTACATTTTTAATTTTAATTTGTTCCTGCAAAATTTTTAAATGTTTATTTTTTGTTTTTAAATATTTTAAAGTTTTTACATTTTTAACTTTATTTTTTTTAATTTTTAGTTTTTAATTTATTTAATTTTTAATTAATTAATTATTTAATTTTTAAATTTATTTTAATTTAGTTGGAATGATTTAGTTAGATGAAAGAGATTTAGGTAGATATTGATGTTAAGGGGGGTAATGTTTGTATTGTTGTTGGTATGTTGGATGGGATGTTGATAGGCTAAATAGAAAAGAAAAAAAAACCAACGTCCCCCAACTTGTACTGTTGTGTCCATCAGCATCCTTCGAAAAGCTACGCCCTTCTTCCATCGAACCAACACAAGTACACAACCCCAACCCCAACCCCAACCCCAAACAACATCATCATCCGAAATTTAGACACACCCAGATCCAAAGTTTCAATCTCTATCCCCATTCATCTCTCAAATTTCAATCTTTTCATTAATTCATCAATCTTTCGAATCCGATGATGTTTTTTGGATTCCAGAAATGAGAACGAGATCATCAACGGTTTATTTTTGAGTATTATTCATTATGCGGACTATTTGTGATGTTTGTGAAGATGCTGCTGCGATTCTCTTCTGTGCTGCTGACGAGGCTGCTCTCTGTCAGTCCTGTGACGACAAGGTTTGGCCTCGTTCTAAGTATTGAGTTTTTCATGTTTTGTGAGATTTTGGAAATACTTATTTCGGTAGAAGATTGGCTAGTGGATTTGTGTTTTGGTATGTCTGGTCAAAGACAGGTCTTTCAGTAGTCAACCATATGCCCGCGGCTAATGCAGTTGTAGCAAATGGTGTTTGATCCTTGTACTATTTGGGTCATATGAAGTTGTTAAAACTGAAGGTTTCTGATGTTTATATCTACTGATTGCGGTGTATTTGTTTTAGCTGTGTACGACTTTTAAGAAGTTGACCAAGGGCAGTTAGAGTAATTCACATTCAAATGGGAAGTGAAGCCAGTTAAACATGATATTCGAAATTTTCTCTTATGGTAGTCGATAAACAGAATGCTTCATAGAAAGATATACGATCATTTGTTATCTGAAAATCATTAGAAACATGTGACATAATTAAATGGTAGAGACCTTGTATTTTCGGTTTTTCTGTTGCTGTACGAAAAGTATCGTAGTAGTAGGAATATGATCTATCTCAACAATAACCATGAAACAGATTGACATTACTGACAAGTGGGTCGGACGATAAAGTGTTTCATTTTTTTCTTTCAATTCAGAACAGTGAGTATCTGGAACTTCCCAATCTTTTGGTACTGATAGTAATTTGTTCTTGCTTTTCACTGTGTCTTGCAGGTACATATGTGCAACAAGCTTGCAAGTCGTCATGTCCGCGTTCGATTAGCTGCCCCGAGCGCCATCGCTCGTTGTGATATATGTGAAAGTGCCCCTGGTATTTTATGAATTTCATCTGTTAAATTCAATTTGCTTGCATTTTACACCTTCCACCAACAACAGGATTTTTATCATTGACTTTTCTTTGTGAACCATTTTCCGACAGCTTTCTTCTACTGTGAGGTGGATGGAACCTCCCTTTGCTTGCAGTGCGACATGATTGTACATGTCGGAGGTAAACGAACCCATGGAAGGTATCTCATACTGAGACAGAAAGTTGAGGTACAGAATTTCTCTTCGCTAATCATTCATTCATTTCTTTATATATCTTGATCTATCTTTAGATTTAGTCAATCCTCTTCTTTTAGTTTCCAGGTGACAAACCTGGCCAACTTAAGGATCTGGCAACACGACCTTCGGAAACTAATCAAAACAATGATGCAAAAAATGTGACTCGAGATTATCAGCAAAATGGGTCCTCTCCTGTGCCGATTAGAGATTGTAATGGAGATGCAAAAAGGGATACGAAGATGATTGACCTTAATATGAAGCGGCATCGGATACATGAACAGTGTTCCAATAATCAGGTTTGAATTTTCTGGTAGCTGGCCTTTCATAATCGTTTGTTTAATGATCCTCTCAAAGTTGAAGATCTTAAACTTGTAATGACACTCACCTAATCATTCTCTTATTCTTTTTTTCCGTCTGCAGCAGTGATTTTGAATTCACAACCATCTGCAAAAGGAATAACTTGGAGACCGTGACATTTTTTGTGTTAGTTTTGTGCATTAACTTGCCCTCTCCAGTCCCTATAAAGTGAACTGGTCGGTGTTTATGGAACGTTAGAAGAAAAGCTCCGAGTCCATTTTAGATCAGTAGCTAGATATTTCACCGAACAGTGTAAGTTCAACAGCTGATGATGTTATGGCAAACTGACTTTATTCTGGGAACCCCATGCGGCAGAGCTGGCCGTGCATAAATGCTGTGACCTATTGATGTTCATTCCCTGGTCATGTTGCTTGAATTTGTATTTCAGGGAGAAAATGTAGTCTTACATAGGTGTGACCCAACAGAAACTTGTACCGAAATTCAAAAATTTCGAGAGATGCTCAAAACTGTACATCCCGAATTCACACGATTTACAGGTGATAATCACTTGTGCCACGCTAATATACTTCACATATACATATTGGATCCTAGTTACCTTTGATGGGAGGAACACGGTACTGTGCGATTGGGGCATTTGATTCTCCACGTGATCTTCAGGAAGAGCAAATCACCATAGTTAACGAAACTGGGAAACTGACATAAGCAAGAGAGAGGGAGAGATGTTGCAGGGGAAGACGAAGCTATTTTCATGCCTTTCGGAGTTCAGTAACTATTGTGCAGTACAACAAGGACTGGAACAGGGTGACGGTTGCAATGTAGTTATTCTTCATGACCTGCCAAGAATTGCACACACCAGAAACCTGGAATATCAGCCATGTCCCGTATCCTTCAAAAAGCTGTCGAGATTTGTCTGATCCTTAAACAACTTACCTCAAATGCAACATTCTGGTAGCCATATACAAAAGTGGATCCAAATGGGTTGTTTGCAGATCCTTGTGTTTGGATAGCTGCTCTTCCTCATTCCCCGAGAATCTCCTGCACATGTTAATATGTTATTTTTGAAATGTTAGCTCACAAGACTAGATGTTTACATGGTTGTGTATGATTCCTTGGTGTTGACACGATAACAAAATGTAATCGAACAATAATGAGGGTACAAAACTGCTATAATGAGGGTCATAAAAAGAGAGAATATTATGTAGCCGTCACCTTCACTTGTTCCCATTTTGTGCTGGCTGTGATACTTTGTTTGGAGGGATTTCCATCATGAAAAGAATCGCCACCTGCAAATGTAAAAGATTATCAACTTATACATGCACGCCACCTCAAAATGCTATAAAAGAAGATGGGCACTAACTGTCCGAGCTGTAGATGACGAAATTGCATTTCATGTATGAACTGAAATCTGCATGCCCTGGGTAGTTTGTATGCAAAACATATGAAGAATGAACTTGTGCTGAATCACACGTCAGCATCCAGTCAGTAGCACATTGCCCAGTCATAAGGTGTGAACCAATCAGCAATGGACATGTGTGAAGGAACATCCTTCAGTCATATAAAAGGCTTAGAGGAGAGATAAGAGTGTAACACGTGATTCATTTGCTACTCCCCATCTTTAATCTTCTTCCCAGGACAATTCCGAGTTTGACGAAGAAAGAAGCAAGAGTTTGAGGCTGAACGAGTTCTCTATTGTGAATGAGTCTTCAGAGAGGTTTGTAGGTCAAGAAGAGTTCTTCCTGCTGAGCCTAAAATCGCGCAGGTTTGGTAGTGGTCGAAGGTTTGGCTTCTGTGACTGAAAGTCAAGGTTTTAGGGAATTTCTTGATCCAGTTTGTTCAATTCTCGTTCAGTTCATGTTCAGTGCATAGGCTTGTGTTACTGTGGTGTGTTGAACTCTGTTGAACCTTGTGAAGAGATTATCTTAGTGGATTAACTGAGCCACCGAGCTCAACGTGGAGTAAAGGCCTTTATGGTCATATAACCACGGGATAAAAAGACTTGTGTCCTGTTCTTAGTTTCTGTTTGCTTGATTAAGTTCTTGAACAATATCAGGTTGTACAGGTAGTGCTAGGACAAGTTTTGAGTTCTAACTGTTATAGAGCGTATGACAGTGAAGATATCAGGTTTAGTGCTTATGTTATAAGTGTACTTGTGTAGGCTTATAATCTTGAACATTAGTGTTATATAGCTAGCGTGTGATTTCTACAAGGTGTAGGAACTGATCAAGGAACTATTAAAGTCTTTAAGGCGGGTTTATTTTGTGTAACGTGATTAGAGCTTTAGGACAGGGTAATATTTAGCAGAGTTAAACTGATATTCTTGTTTATTGGGTTGAAACTGAACTTAGGTATTGAACTAAAGAAAGTTATAAGAATCTAGGATTGTTAAGTCAACTCTAGGCATATTAAGTAGGAACCAAGGACTTCTTGATTCACAATAGTGGTATCAGAGCCGGATTAGTTGAATTCGGTGTTAATTTAGACTAAATTAAGTTCCTAATACTGCCTTGGTACTGTTAGCTATTAGTTCTTTAAGAATTAGTTAGCTAGAACTCTATTTAATTGTTAATAGAGTCCAAGAGACTGGTTCCGACTTGTGGCTGTTGAGTTGAAGCTAGCTTGGACCACATTGATAGTTTAGAAGTGTTATTAATATATTTATACCTTACGGAAAATTTCTAGTAAGTTCTGATCATTATCTTGTGTGTTTTTACTTGCAAGAAAACCATGGCAACAAGACTGGAAATAGCAGCCTATGATGGCAAGGAAGATTTTGGACTTTGGAGTATCAAGATGAGAGCCCTGCTCTCACATTATAAAGTGGCCATAGCTATGGAGAAGCCAGGGGCTTGGACATAAGACCAAAAGAAGAAGAAGGCTGAGATTGATCAGCAAGAGGCATATAACCTACTAGTTTTAAACCTTCAGGATAAGGTACTGAGAAAGGTCAGTACAGAAACTTCAGCTCTTCAGTTTTGGTCTACGTTAGTGAGTCTTTATTCAAATATTCAAGCACCTAATCTTGCATATTTGAAGGTTGATGTTTATGAATTTAGATAGACAGCTCTAAATCTATTGATGATAATTTAGATGAGCTTCTTAAAATGACTCTCCTATTAAATGATACTGAATATGTGTTGGATGATAAAAGCAAAGTAATGATCCTCATGAATGCCCTGCCTAATGACTATATGCCTTTTAAACATGTGTTTAATACATTGGTGTGATGCCTAGTTATGATACATTGTGTGTTGCAATGAGAACTAGGGAAATAAAGTTGGGAAACTTTACGTCCAGTGCTGGAACTAGTTTGTATGCCAAGAATAAGAGTGGTAAGAAAAGTTCTGAGAAACCTATGGTAGAAAAATCAGATAGTAATCTAAAGAGTGATCAGCAGGATAAAGCTTCACAAAATAAGGGCCAGACGGAGTCTAGGAAATGTTTTCACTGTGGTAAGGTAGGTCACCTTAAGAAGAATTGTTACAAATGGAAAAATAGGATCAAGGCTGGAAATAATAGTGAGACTAATGTAGCCTCTATATCAGAAAATGAACATGAGAGTTATGAAGTATGAACTGTAACTGAAAAGTGTTGCACTGATGAGTGGGTCTTGGATTCCGGGTGTCTTTCCATGTGTCCCAGTATAGCTTGGTTTAAGGACTTGATTGAAGTTTTCGGGTGAGAAAGTGTATATGGGAAACAATAATACATGCCCTGTTGTTGGTATAAGTTCTATTAGCTTAAAGTTAAATAATGACAAGAGTGTTATACTTACTAAAGTTAGGTATGTGCCTAGTCTTAAAAGGAACCTTATATCTTTGGGTGTGCTGGATAATTTAGAATGTACTTTACTACAGTGAATGACATACTGAATGTGTTTGGAAATGATAAACTGATAATGTTCGCAAATAAACTGTCTGGCTTGTATGTGCTGAATGGAACCTACTGCTATGTTGCTTCTGATTGTAAGGGTGAGAGTAAATTCCCTTGTAAGGATAAAAATAAGTTCCAAGCTCTAGAAAATGTCCCATGTGAACCTGATTTTTTTTTTTTATAGAGGTAGAACCTAGTTTAGGTGGAGACCCTATACCTAAACTTAATAGAATTGACCTAGAAACCACTGTGCCTGATCATGGTATAGAACCTGAAATTTATTTAGTGGCCATAGGTTCAAAGGATAAGGGAAAATGGTTAGATTCCATGAAAGATGACATGTGATCGCTAGAAATTAACAATACGTGGATCCTAGTAGAAAAACCAGAGAAGCTGAAACTGGTGGAGTGTAGGTGGTTGTATTTGTTATTATATATGGATGACATGTTGCTAATTAGCAAGTCTTATGTTGTTTCTGTATTAGCTAGATACATATTAAATCCTGTTATTGATCATTGACGTGAACTGAAATATGTGATTACATATATTAGCGGAACTTTAGAAGTTAGGTTGTGTTATAAAACCAAGGTAACATCTCTTGATTTAATTGGATGTGTTGAGGCTGACTTTGATAGTGGTAGAGACATTAGGGAATTAAATACTTGCAGTGTATTTAACTTTGATCAGAGTTGTATTTCTTGGATATCCTATATTCAGCTATTAGAGACTTTGCAAACAATTGAGTTAGAGTTTATTGTTATA
>JAWWMW010000392.1:323683-335473 GCA_035048345.1 Echeveria elegans
TCATCTTCATAAGGAATTTCAAAAAATAGCTTCGCCGCATTCATCTCCGCCTCTTCAAGCTCTTACCTTTTTCGGTGAAGGAGTAAAAAGCGGCGTCGGATAACAATGAAGGTCACAATCCAGCGTGATTCCGGCACTAAAAAGCTGGTTTGGGATCACCGGATGAGAAACAATACAGACGATGCAGTATCCGCCGCTGTGCATGACGGCACCACCACAGCAATTTCCCGACCCTCTTTCTTATCCAAAATGATGATTTGCTTCATTCTGTTCGTCTCAGTCATCTACGTCGTTCATGCTATGAAACTCCTCGCTTCATCCTCCGGCACCGCATGCGCCAGCGCCAACCATAAGCGGCCCATTACTCTAATCAACCGCATGGACCCTGAAACTGTTGTGAAATCCACCGACGCCGACAACTCCATCGTCGAACAGATCTTCAAAGTCAGCACTGTCGTCCAAACTCAAACACAAACACAAACTCAACCTCAACTAGTTAGATCGGAATCCGAGCCAGAGAATTACACAAAAACCGATTTAAACCACATGGTATTTGGAATCGCAGCTTCAGTGAAGCTCGGGCCTACTCGTAAAGACTACATAAAAACATGGTATAATTCGACCACCATGCGCGGCATAGTCTGGCTAGACATACCTCCGGCCAACTCCACTTCCGACCCCAAACTCCCACCAATCCGAATCTTCACGGACACATCACACTTCCCATACAAACACAAACAAGGCGGCATCACTCCGCGATCCGAATCTTGCGCATTGTCTCCGAGACGCTCGGACTCGGACTAAAGAACGTCAGATAATTTGTCTATTTTTTTGGTGGGTTGGAAATGACGATACGGTTTTTGTTGCAGATAATTTAGTTAGGCTCCGTTTGGTTGCGGGAAAAAGTGAGGAAAAGAAAATTTAAACAAAAAATAATTTTCCCATGTGAAAGTTGTAAGGAAAATTTGATCATATTTTGTCTATTTTTTTTATTTTTTTTCCTTACAACCAAACACACATTTCGCTTTCATTCAAAAATTTTCTTTACTTTTTCCTTTCCTCTCCTTTTTTCTCGCAACCAAACGGGGCCTTAGGGTTTTAAATAAGTACGATCATAATCCGTTTTATTATATAATAGATCAGGTTATCAAGATATGGTAATGGTAGCCGTATCATCTTAGTATTTCAACTTCAAATTTGGACTGTGTTCTGTTTGATTAAATCTTCGTGAGAATTTTCAAAGTTGGGACTCGCAAAGTTTATTAGGTAGTGGTATTTCTCATTTATTATGTTTGCTATGTTATGAGCTAACAAAGAACTCTTTTTTTTTGGTGGCTTGAAAAACAGTATTATGTGTATGGGAACCTCTTTGGCCTTCTGGCGGCGAACCGAGTGCCCTTGATCTCATTGCACCACCTGGACGTGGTGGGGCCAATCTTCCCCAATATGACTAGAGTCGAAGCCCTTCAACACCTAAGGGTCCATGTCAAGCTCGACTCAGCAGGCATAATGAAGTAGTCAATATGCTACGACCATAAAAGAACCTGGACAATCTCAGTCTCTTGCGGCTTTGCAGTCCAAATCTTCCGAGACATGTTCTCCACTAGGCAAATTGAAATGCCGTCAAGAACGTTCTTAAATTGGTATAGAAGAGGTGATTAAACCGCATATGCCTTCAATACAAGGCCTGTTACTAGGAACGTATGCCAAAAACCTTTTGTGTTTTACAGGCTGAGCTTGACATAGATACAAACCAGGCAGTGATCGAGTATGTCAGGCATCAAGTACCTCATACATAGAAGTGTACAAAAGACCAGACCCTCATTTGTGGGGAACGGTACGCAAACAAACCTTTCTTCATCATTTTTTAATATAAATATTTGATAGCTGTATAGTTCAAACATATGTTATTGCTAACAGTGTATCTGATTCTGATGATGTGTGACGGTCTCCACGGCGGAACTGTTGCAGGGTATTGAAGTCGAAGGAGTAGGGGAAAACGGTGGGTGTATGTAAAGAGGGTGAGGTAAGTGAAATACAACTGAGGCTAAAAAGGCGACAGTTTCAGTAGACGGTGTCAGCAGCTAGTTGCCAGCTTTGTAGCGGATTGATGAAAACGTGTGCGTATTAGTATTATTCTTGTTCTACTCGTATTGATTATCAGTAGTTTTTTTTCCCTAGATTGATCGTCTTGTTGAGTTGCGCAGCGGATAAAATGTAGATTTTATTATTTGAAATAGAAACTTTTTACAAGATGAATCACTCGCAACTTTACCCCACTCACTATTTCTAAACTCAAGTAACTAAACAATTCTACTACATCCCTATTTATACTAGTCTACATAAACGGATGATTAGAAATATTTTGATCCAACGACTATAATTAGCGGCTTTAGAATTCTCTAGACAAAATATATTCTCCTCATCTCCCTAGAAAATTCTACTCAATTCTCTTCATTCTTGAACTTCTTTATTTGGATCATCTTTTATTAATTTTGGTCTAACCCAATTAGACATTAATCCTCAATACGTCTCACTCTGTCATCCCTATCATCAATTAATATAGAATTTCATTAAACAAAATGTTCTGCTATTCCAAAACAATATTGGATCATTGTTGTCTGGGTATAAGCTTCGGAATTGGGACGATACTGGGCTCTTTAAGGGAAAGAGATTCGTCACGGGGGTTTGACAGCCAACACGTGACACTCGGATTACTTGCACGGTCAGAGTCAGAGCTAAGGTTGGACAGATCTAGCTAAAAGCTCACCTTGGATTTGAAAAACAAGTTGAACTACGTGATCCAACAGAACGAGGACACTTGACAGGCCATCTTACTCTTGGCCACACATGAACCACACTGTCTCTATTATAATGTATTTCCTTCTGCTTCTCCTTATCTTCACTAATGGCTGCTGTTTCTCTAACACTCCCCCAGCCCCCACCCTCGCTCAGAGTCGGACACAGACTCCCATCACCAGCTGCCAACCCACCGGTGAGGTCTAAGTTCAGGGTGGACTGCTGCAACTACAAGGGAGCCACTAATGGCCAGCCAGGAATGGATTTTTCAAGACCAAACCACAATGGATCACCCAGCTTTATCGAAAGCTTTCCGGACAAGGGGATGGAAGTTAATCGCCCACCTCCTAGACCACGGAGGATAATATTAGTAAGGCATGGAGAGAGCGAAGGGAATGTTGACGAAATCGCTTATACTAAAGTACCTGACCCGCAGATTGCATTGACCGAGAAGGGACAAACTGAGGCTGAGGCATGCGGGAAGAGAATCAGGGAGCTGATCGATAAAGATGGGGTTGTTGACTGGCAGGTGTACTTCTATGTGTCACCTTACAGGCGCACGCTTGAAACTCTGCGAAGTCTAGCTAAGGCTTTTGAGAAACAAAGAATAGCTGGAGTCAGAGAAGAGCCGCGTCTCAGAGAGCAAGACTTCGGTGAGTCTATGACCTTTCATTCATCTTCAGCCTACCTGCACTTGATTTAACCTCAGAGTAGTCAGAAATCAGAATAAGAACATATTTCATCAACAAAGTAAAAACATGTAGCACAAACACTTCATAAACTGCTGTTACCATATGATGACATCAATTTTTCTCATTCATATATTTTCAAGGGAACTTCCAGGACAGGGAAAACATGAAGATTCAGAAAGCTATTAGAGCTCTATATGGGCGTTTCTTTTACAGATTCCCTAATGGTGAATCTGCAGCTGATGTATATGACAGAATAACAGGTATAGCATACAAGTTGCAGTAAACCTACAAAGTACACAGATATTTACTCGTGGGTGAAAACAATTATCCCCTTCAGGGTTCAGAGAGACACTCAAGGCAGACATTGACATAGGAAGATTTCAACCACCAGGAAACAGAAATCCGAATATGAATATAGTGATTGTGTCACACGGGTTGACACTGCGTGTGTTTTTAATGAGATGGTATAAGTGGACAGTGAACCAATTTCAGGGACTTCATAACATTGGGAATGCAGACATGGTTGTTATGGAAAAAGGTTATGGGGGGAGGTACACTCGTATTGCTGTTCATTCAAGCCACGCTAATGATAATTTTCATGCTAGTTAGTAAATCTGATACTTAACTGATGAAAACACAGGTATAGTTTATCAATGCATCACAATGAACAAGAGCTCAGGAAGTTTGGGTTGACCGATGAGATGCTTATTGATCAAGATTGGTAAAACATAAGTATTGTTACACTATTTACTAGAACTTCTATAGCCAATTAAGTTTCCCAAGTGCCCAGGATATTCAACACTTCCATGTCTCATTGTGACAGGCAAAAATTTGCAAAACCAGGGGAGCTGAACTACGATTGTTTGACAACAGGACCTTCTTACTTTACCCACTTTGATGATGAAACATAACCAAGAATTTTAAAATTCATTGGCCGTCAAGGGTGTCACTTATTTTATCAATTGTCAGCGAAAGAAGAAAGTTCAAATTAAATACAGAATGGCGAAGGCCGTATTTCCCTAGCATTGTGCATCATTTCACAGGGGAGATACTCTAAGCCTAAGGTAATAATACCTTAATAGCCAAGTAGCTTTTTTCCCATAAACTCAAATTATTCATAATAGCAATTCAATTAAAATGTGGTGCAATGATCTACATCAGAAAACCAAATACAGCATGTAAAATAGCCAGCTTACCACATGTATGATGAACTCCAGGGTAGTAGTCTCCCAAGTTGTGTATCTGAAAGCTCCTCCTACTTCACTATTGCCCTAACAGGAAGAAGAAAAGGAGAAAATTAATTACAGGAATGAGGCTACTCAGACTTCAAAGAACAGGAACGGTGCATCAAAGGAATCTAACAGAGTTACTTACTGCTGTGAAATGAAGCATGTAAGAGCTCATACGAAAAGATGTATATTATGTACCAACCTGTAAAGTCCAAACTTCACTGCGAATACTTAAACTGAATATCAGCTTCATACACAAAGGAAGATGCATAGATATTCGAGAAAAATAGATCTATATTCAAGAGATACAATCTAATCTCACAAGCAAGAGGGAAAAGTCAACCAGATATTCTGCTCACTGCAACATTTCAAAACACACCAAGCTCATTTAAATCATTATGATTACCTCAAGAACATACATAGAGGTATGCCTAATGTATTGATCAAGCAAAACAACAATGGCTGCAGATGAACAGAAAATACACTAGTAGAATTCTCTTCTTGTTCAATACCAGTATGGATCACACAGCAAACCAGACCAGCACTGCCTAACAAATAGCAAACTGCAAACCGAAATGGAATGATTAGACTTGGATGAAACTAGCAGCACATAAGGATGTTGTCCATTGACCCAGTGAATACTGTCTACGAATGCCAGGATTCACTTGAAGTCAGATCGTCAAACATTGGTCGTTTAATAGATATATCATGACTCATGATCGCTCTATGGCTGCAGCTGTAATTCTTAAATGCTGTGCGTGTTCTGCCTCCCCATTTCTTCTCCAAAAAGCCCTCCTCCACCATACTTCAAACCCTCTTTGTATATTAGGACAATCTTCTCCTTTATTCAAAAACCTATCAAACCAAGCAAGTAAAATGTCTTGTTGCCAAGATAATGGTAGAGTTAAAATCGTGCTGCTGAGGCCATCCTCAATTAGATGCCTATCCAAACCATTTGATGCCCTCCTCATCCATCCAAAATCGTCATAAAATGGCTCTAACCACGTCTGTAACAACAAGCACCTAGCATCTTTTGAAGCCAATACCTGCCCCTTGCCGATCCCAACTAGTAGGCGAGCTGTAACACGGCTTACCTCATATCTATGAACTGCTGGTACCTTTGAGTGAACTTCTGACAGCTCGGTTTGGGAAGCCCACGTGTTCAAAAAATCAAGAGCAATATGCCTATCAATCAAGATATCCAGCATCCAATGCAAATTATCAGCTTGCCTAGCAATTTGCTTCACATCCTGGAGATCTCCCGCAGCAGCCTTTAGAAAATGATGCCTAAGCTGCTGCAAGCATCCCTCGCAAGCCAAATATAATGACTCTTTACTAAGTTCATTATGAGAAGAATTTTCCCGAAGCATCTTTGTTACTAATCCTTTCATTTCTCTCCTTGCTTTCTCATCCTTACCCTCCAGCACTACATTCAACAGTTTGATCAGCACCTCTTCATTTTCATTATTTCCTTCTTGGTTACAAGCAGGGACCTCCACTGAAACCCTCTTTAGAACTTCACTAGCTGCCCCACCTTCCAACTGCAATTCTGACAACAATGACGCCACCTTATCTTCTTCATCTTCGGCCCACGGAGCAGCCTCTAAATATTCCAAACATGCTAGCACCCCGGCCTCAAACCCAATGGCTGCTGATACCTAAAAATAGAAAGAGAACTATTTACCAACCTTTGACTTTTAGTCAAGTAACATTGTCACATAAAAATAAAATTCCTTAATCCTCATCATTTCCCAAACGACTATTAAATCTTGTATCATACCGTCAAGTACACAAACCAACCTAAACAACATTTCTATACCTTCAAAATGCCCAGAACCATCGGCACATCCTCCTTCATCAGCATTTTCCGAAGATCCTTGCAATACATCAATCTAAGAGTCCCAATGTAAGTCTCAACATCATCACAGTCAGCAATTTCCACGGCATATGGCAGCGACGGAGATCTAGGCTGATTAGAGTTAGACCATCTATCGGACAACTTGACACTAAAAAACCGACTATTAGCAATCAGAATCCGTCTATGCACATTCATAGAAACACTAATCCCATCCTTAGAACTCAAAGTCAGCTTAATATCACTCGATGGATCATTGAACTGATTTCCAGGGCTGCTAGGCGCCGCCAGAATATCCGAAATCCGCTGCAGCATCAACGCCTGCTTATCCTGAGGCGAAACAAACGACGATCGGTGAACAGACGAGTTTACATTCACGCCACTACCCGACGGGATCTGAGATTTCGGAGGGCCCTCAAGCTCGCTAGCCATCATCTCAAACAAAGTCGGACTACATCGCGTCTTCTCCACCGTCAATGGAGGCGGAGGCGATAAAGGATTCAACAGCCCCGCCGTAAGCGCAGAGTTAAACTTCGAAAATCCCGAGTTGACCGTATCATGATTCCCGTTCACAGGACTACTGTAAGCGTACTCAAGTCCCATTTGAGCTCTAGCCGGCAAGTACGGGACCCGATCCGGCGACGCCAGTACCGTATCACGCCAGATGATACCCTCGGGCGACCTATCGTCAGTAGAGGATTCGGTGGCCGGTGAGGAAATGGTGGTTTCGCGGCACTTGCGGCGTTTGAGCTTAACTTGTTGTTGTTGTTGTTGTTGATTTTGAGGATCAGTGTGGGGTTGATGATGAAGCAGTGGGCATGCCGTTTAGTGATGAGTGGACTGTCGTTTTGGGGGTTGGAAGGTAGCAGCTAGCTAGGGTACGAGAATGAGCATTGAATCGTCCTCTTAATTATTGAGAGACGGTGAAGGTGTGAGTGAGTGTGTTTAGCATAGGTTTTATTAGTGGAGTTAATTATTATGTGAAGCTGCGCTCTCGTCATTCTCACGATATTTTATTCGTATCTCTATTTAGTTTATTTAAAAATATTAATGTTTTTCGCTTAATTTTTTTATTTTTAACGTTAATCTTATTTTTAATTTTTTTAAATTTATTTTTATTTTTATATTTAAATTTTTGATTTTTAATATTTTAAATTTTTATTTAATGGACCGAACCGGATCCATTATCTTTAATTTTAATGACGTATTTGTGATTAATGTTGGAGAGATGGGTAAATTTGAAAATTTAAATTTGATTATACATCCTTTTTCTAATCTTTTAAGAATCTGAAAGAACAACATCAATGCTTCATCAGGTCGTTTATCGACTGCCATTCCATTGGTTAGCATTAACCAGGGTTTTCGAACCGACGTCGTTTTAAGTGGTTTTGTATCTTTTTTTAGTGTTGGGATCAGTGTTATAAAATCCGACCCGAACCGGTCTGTTTGACTGGTTGAACCGTGACCTGAGGGTATATCGGGTCGGTTCACATGTTGGACCTAACATGCATTGACCCAGTCAAAATTCGGTCAAAATCCGATTGAACCGGCGGTTTGACCAATTGAACCGATAAAAACCCAGTTTTTTAATTTAATTTTATTTTCAAAAAATGATGACACTCATGGATTCGGACCCGCGACCTATTATTAGGTCATACTAACACCCTAATCAGTTGAGCTAATTTAATTTATTGACTATTTAAGTTATCTATATATATAAAAGAATTATATCCACCATCCTACATATAGCGACTGAAATTTTCGTCACTAAAACTACTAATTTCGTTGCTAAAATAGTTGGAGAATAAGATAAAAAATAATAAGACAAAAAATTTAAAATTAAAAAAAAATCATAGGTATAAATTTAAAATTTAAAATTGTGCGGAATCGAATGAAGATATCAGAATAAAAATACCCTAAAAAGTAAAAAAATAAAACAAAAGCAGTAAACGTTGGGAACAATTTGAAGAATCAAACAAAGATATAAATAAAAACATATGTTCATGTCGTAGTGCTGTCGGAACGACAGGCTCACCTCTAGTAGTTCAATATATTATCATAAAAATATGTATCATTTATCTACTTTTTTTCATAATTTCATATAATTTATATATTACTAATTTATTAATTAGTTTATGCATTGATTCTCGATTCAATCCAATTGAACCATTAATCTATCGATCTGATGACCTCACAAGATCGGTCCGAGTCGGTTCTTATAACACTGATTGGGATCACCGGAAGATCTATGTTTTGGGTCGAAGTAAACCATGTGAACCTATTTTTTTGAGCTTTTGATGGGGAGGGGACAGATGATGTAACATTTGGTTTGATTGGTTTGGATTTTGTATATTTTCATTTGATCTTAAAATTGGGTGCCTAGCTGCGATATCCACCTCAACCATCAAAATCAAATCTGTATAAATCATCATCAACTTTGTCTCGTTCTCTTCATTTAATTCATTACTTTGTTGGGAATTAAAACGATGTCATTTTAATGTATTTTATTATCAAATTACTAGTGTACCATTTGTCGTCTCGATGGAAATACGGCGGTAACAGACAGATCAATTTTTACGTTCAAAGCGATCAAATATCGATGGTCAAACCTCCAAAAAGTGGTGTATATCTCTTTAAGCAAAGTCTGCACGATAGTATACCTCTTTAAACAACGCTTGCACGATATTATTCAGTACAGTAAAAGGCGAAAGAATACTTCGTTATGCAAGCATCGCAAGGTTATGTGAGAGATTTGGATGTGTGAACAGAGTTTATATATAGTAAACTAGTGGTTGTCCCGTCGTCCCGACGAAAATGCGGGAATAGATGTTTGTGGTCTGATTCCGTGAGGTCTGTGTAAATTTAAACTTAAAAAATTAAAGGTATGGGCAAAATCGAAAATATCTATTTGACTATACGGTCATGATCCTATTATGAATTTTTAAATTTTAAATTTTAATTTTAATTGAGTAAATTTTTTGTTAATTTTAATGTTTAATTTTTAAATTAAAATGATTTTGGAATGTTTATTTTTAATTTTTTTTTAAATTTTAAATGGGTATTTTTTTTATTTTGTCTTATTCCATAATTGATTCAGTGACGAAAATACATGATTTAGCGACGAAAAAAATCTCGTCGCTATATATGTATTGTGGACACTATACTATTATTAGTGTAGATTTTTTAAGTTTGTGAAGTAGTTTAAGCGATGTGGGATAAAAACGTTTTGGGCCAAAATATTTTGGGCTTGAGACGGATTTTAGCAATGAATTTTACAATTTTAGCGACGAAATAAGTCATTGATATATGTGTAGTTGAAGACATATTATTCTTTTATATATATATAGATATTATATATACAGACACATGGTACAATATGGTGTGATTTTAACTGGCATGTAAATATTTCATCTGTCTCATATTATAGTTCTTCTTTCCATTTTAGGCATTTCAAAATATAGTTCATATTTCCTTAAATGAAATATTTTCTACCCTCACAAACACATTTTCTCTCCAATCTTTTTATTTTCCACGCATTCTCATACATACTTTTATCTCACATAACTTTTTTTTAAAATTTATGTCCAGCCCAAATGAACACTATAATGGGGACGGAGGGAATAACTTTTACTGCGTCATAACTTATTCTGTAAAAAAGTACTCCTTTCGTCCCTACTTATAGTGTCCATTTGAATTTGGGCACAAATTTTAAGAAAACAAGGTTATGTGAGATAAAAGTAAGAATGAAAATGGGTGAAAAGTAAATAGATTACGGAGAGAATATGTTTATGAGGATAGAAAATATTACATTTGAGAAAATAAGAACTATATTTTGAAACGCCTAAAAAAAGGAGAATTATAATATGGGACGGATGAGAGTACTACATTTCTGAATTTCCATATACTCACTCATCTGTTCTGTTGTTTGCTTTTGGAAGTGTGGGAAGCATGTGAAATGGGATCTGATCATATGCCTTTATTGAAAGCTGAGATGGGGTATGATGCTCAATTGCTTAGCTTGCTTTCCCTGTAATCTATCTTACTTAGGCCACATTGTTAGATAATACTTATGTTTTAATTTGGTCCTAACTTTTCGTAGACTAATTACAGAACATGACCCGTTTTGTGACACCACTTTAGAACTCACTTACACTTCACATTCATATTAAATGTGGGTCACAGCAAGATCATGAAAAAGCACATCACTTGCACAATTTGAACTCATGTAGCTTGGAGCCTTGGAATGGCAAATAATTAGAGCTCAGGTGGTATTGTGGGTCAGAATCCATTCATTTCATGTGTTATTCAGACCTTTTCTAAACTTAGAAGCATGAACCCAGATGCTTGGAGCAATAATTAGAGCCCAAATCTGTGCTAGAAAGCATCATGACATTGTGATGCTACAAGAATAATACTAACTGAGATGTCATCAATAGCCAAGGCTCATAAGATTGCGGTAGCTAGGCCTAGGAAGAAGTTAGGACAGGCATGGCCAGGTCAGTTGTAGTTTTGGGACATTTTCTTGTAGCCACAAGATGAGACTGGAGTTTTGGGACATTTTCTTGTTACAGACTTTAAAATTCAAATTATTTATCAAAAAATGATAAATATGGAAAGACTATACCTCTGATTTTGGAGGAGTTGGGTCATGTGCAACAAACTGCACTATGTTGCCCAATTTAATTGGTAATGTTTAAATTTATGTTCTAATTATCCACTCAATTTTCAAATATCAGTTACTCCAATATGATTTAAAAAATAATTGTAAACATATATAAAAATGGTGGCAAAACAATGTTGGCTGAACCGAATTCAAATACGTTCTTAGAGGCATAATTCACAAGTGACTAGACTTGTTCAAACTTCAGATGATATCACAATTCATCTTTTCCATACCTTTGAAATACTCCACACCAAAGGTTGTTCAGACGATAGTAGTAATAGGATGCTGACCTTACGGGAAGTTTTCACGTTGCACCTCTTTTTATGTTTGCTAAACGGGTTGTAGTCGAACAGTTAACCCTTTCGATTTTGATCAAGGATGTCACAACTCTTCGGAGTAGTATTAGGGGCAGATTTTAAACAAGTTTTGAAAAAGTTTTAAAAAAAGTTTTGAAGTCATTTTGAATTAAATTTTAAACCACTTTTTCATTCATTTTAAACTTCAAAACTTTTTTCAAAACTCAAACCCTCCTCAATAGGTGGGTTTGAAACT
>JAWWMW010000393.1:0-11170 GCA_035048345.1 Echeveria elegans
GATTATGTACTTGAATTAGCTAGATATGCTGTAAGAATATTCTTGTACAACATGTAACCACCTATCGGAAAAAAAATGGGCTGTTGGATTTGTAAAAAATATGGTTTTCGTTAATTGTTATAAATATATGGTTGAGATCACGTCTCACAGCTTACAAAGAATCGATCGTTTCACTGAATATCAAAATTTTCAGGTAGAACTTTGATTACATAAACTTAAATAAAACTACCATAATATTTGTAAAAGTCGCATACCTTCTAAAATACCAATAGCAACAACCGTCCGTAAAACTCATCTTCTCAAGAATAATGTTGGATGACTTTAGGACGGCGCACGGACAACGAATTACTCTAGTCATAGTCACATCAAAGTCTTTAACATATCAACAGCATTCCTTTCCGCAGCTTCTTTATCCCTTTTTGCTAACGTAAGCGTAGAAAAAAATTATATATATGTGTGATATGTTTGATTTTTTAAAATTAAATGTATCAAAATTTTAAATTTAAAGCATATCAAAGTTATGAAATAAATCAGATCTTTATACACGGATTTCAAAGCACATCAAGTTATTAATAGAAAGATTTATATAATAAGCATAATTTTATATGTTATGACCTAGTGAGAAAGCTTCTAGAGCATCTATCATTGAACATTTGAAATTGAAATTATTAACCAACAGGTGGAACAAACAGTTCATTACCAAAACCAAGGCTCAAAAACAAAATTAATAAGTGAATTTATCTACATGCAACTAACTTCCTTATAATTTTTATGATAAAATATAATAACATAAAAAATCATGGCATTATTCATCTACCAGTTAGATAATGCTTACAGAAATTCGTAAAAAACGTTGTAGATACGCAATTTTGAACATTTGCACTTTTGCAATTTTGGAGACCAAAGTTGAAAAAATAAACCAAAGTGGTAGAAACGTAAATTTGTAAACTCGTTCACGGTTCTACCGTTTTTAAACCGATTTTACTCGGATAAAATCGGTGGGACCCTAGAGTTTATCAGAAAAAGTTTTCACTTAAAAGTTTACTCAAAATGGACATGTAGATACGTAAAATCGATAAAATCGTAGATTTAACTCGAGAGTTTAACAACCATGAGAGGAAGGTTACTGATGGTGATGATTTGAAAGTTCTAAAGTTGAAGAATGAGAAGTAATTCAGAAATCCAGCGAAAGGAATTTTCAAAGAATAGATATGGTTTGCTGATCAGATGATTGACGATGCTCGCGCCGAGCACGGATCTAGCAAGCCTGATGCTTCCGTTTCCGATTCACGCAACCATTATAGCGACCGTTACCGGGAACGGGATCGCGATCATCCCGAGTCTGATAGGGAGACGAAGACGGGATCGAGACGAAATGAGAGACTAGGGAATTTCATTTTCCTTTGATTTTTCAAGGAAAAATATATTTAGAAAATGTTTGATTTTTTTCTTTATATTTTTCAATCAACTTTATCCACCTATTTTTCTTTTGCAACTAAACAATAAAATTTTATATTTCTCCCATTATTTTTTCCCTTCCCTTTTACCTGCAACCAAACAGAGGGTCTTTGTTTTTTGCAAATTCGATCATCAAATTCAGTCCAAAAAAAACACTACTTTAGTCCTTTTTATCTATACTTTAAAAGATTAGGAAACATGTGTTTAATCAAACCTAAAATTACAATTGTAGTCCTCCCTCCACCATTAATCATAAATATGCCATTAAAATTAAAGATAACAGGCTCAGTTTGGCCCATTAAATAAAAATTAAAAATTTAAAACTGAAAATTAAAAATATTAAAAATTTATATTAAAAATTTAAAATATTTAAATAAACATTAAAATAAAAAATTAAGCGAAAAACATTTATTATTTTTAGATAAATTAAATAAAAATATGAAAAAAAATAAAAAATAGAGATGCAAAAATCGTCGGACAGCAGAAGTGCAGCTAGTTAGTTATTACTGTATAATTTTGCAAAAATAACTGTCCAACTAGCTTATTTATTTTTGGAGTGGAATTCACGTTAGTCCAAATTTCTAATGGGCCGGGCCGAGACGGTCTCTATGTTCGTTCGCTGCTGCTCCGCCGAGGCTAACGATTTTCCGCAGTTTCGTTTCGCAAACTTAAATCGAGACTCAGGACACAGCAGTAGTAAAAGTAGGGTTCGGCGATCATCGGAATGGATTCCGACGAAGAGGATTTCGTATTCTTCGGCACGCCGATTGAGCGTGAGGATGAGCTTGCGAGCCGGAAGAAGAAGGCGGTTGCCGAAGCTTCTGGAACCCTCCGAACCCTACCTGCTTGGAATCAAGAGGTAATTTCATTCTTGCAATGAAATTTATTGACTAGATAGAGCGAAAATTTATTGCTTACAATTGGAAATGGTGTTTCTATGCATGTATCTATCAGGTGCGAGATGAGGAAGGGAGAAGAAGGTTTCATGGTGCATTTACGGGAGGATTTTCTGCTGGTTATTTTAATACAGCAGGCTCCAAAGAGGGTACTCTTTTGATTTCATTTTAGTTATTACTTATGAATTCGATTTTTTTTAGTTACTTGGTGTCATAGGTATATGATGATGCAGGGTGGACTCCACAGACATTTACGTCTTCTAGAAAGAATCGGGCTGATTTCAAGAAGCAGAGTATTCTAAACTTTTTGGATGATGATGAGAAAGCTGTATGTTGCATCTTTTCTGGCCGTATTACTTAGTTTATGAGACTAGTTGTGACTTGTGAGTAAACATTTTATTTAGGGACTAGGGTTTGGTTGTTAAACATCCTCCTCAGAAGGCTTGCGTTTCTGATTCTTTTGATGGCGAAAGCCCCTTTACATATTGCGTTAAAAATACCTATTGTCTTTGATTTATTGTATTTACTTAGTTGCAGAATTTTAAAGTACATCCCGCAAGGCATATGTCTTGAAGACATTAGATGTCATTATACTGTTTCGAAGTTAGAGCAGTAACTTTTTTGTTTTGTTTTCAAAGAGTCGCTCTCCAGTTCCGTCAACATATTTAAAATAATGTGACACTGAAGTCCAGTCTATGTAGTAGAGCTCCGTCCTTACCATTTTCTTTGTAGAGAAATATGCGCCTGAAAACTATCTGCTAACAAGTTTCGCAAATATGTGGGCTGCCGCTGTGTTTACAAACCACGTGCCCCAGTAGGTTTTTAGTTTGTAGAAGTTTCTCAAAGCCATATATGCTTTAAATATTCAATTACTTCTGACCTTCCCAAGTTTTCTGTTTTCCTTTTGGTGTCAGTCATTTTGGTATAATAGATTTCATTGCTCAGGACATGGAAGGCCAATCATTAGAAACATCTTTGAAGTTTGATACATTCGGTTTTACTGCTGCTGAGATTTCTCGCAAACAAGCTGAAACGGATCAGAAACAGAGGTAAATGCATTGCGGATATTAACAGTAGATTAAACATTTCCCTTTTTAAGATGAGGACTCTAAGCTAAATATAGTGGAGGGTGCATCAATCAGTTCAGGAAATCAATTCGCAGTTTAAGTTAGCACATTGGATTTATTTAGCCTCCTTCGGATTTGTTGTGCTTTGTCAAGTCGATAGGTGTTTGCAATTACTCATGTGGTATTTGGTAATTTTAGGAGACTAAATCAATGTTGGAATTTGGAAAGGAATGGTAAATCAGGTTTTTATGTTTGTTTGTTTGTTTAAGATCCAGGACTTAGAGTAAAAACAGCAATTGATTTGCATTTTATTGATCATAAGGGAGGAGTTACTGCCTACCGGTGCCTATCTGTCTTGGTAAATTAAGCTTCTTATTGTAGCTTATTTACCTTTACTTCTGATTAGTCAAGAGCTGGTGCGTTTGGATCATTTGCTTCTTGGGATATTTCTATTTCATTTGGTTGGTCTGTAATCTTAACTGCAATAATTTGGAGCATTCTCGTTATAGATGTCAACCTGATTAACTGTCGATTTCGAGTTCAATGCTTATTGATCATTTTGAAGGAAATTTGCATATTATATTTTTCATAAAATTTCGGGTGTGCAAACATCACATCCCTTCTTGAAGTGTTCTGTAATCTTTATCCATTACGATGAAGCGAACATAAACTGAGAATGGGACTGAGCTTCCATTGCTGTTTTGTTTTGACAGGCCATCAACCATCCCTGGACCAGTTCCTGACGAATTGATTGTTTCGGCAACAGATTCAATTGGTTAGTCTCACATATCACAATCACATGCGATTTTGGTTTTAAGGGTGTTTGATTTCTTTTTTAGTACATACATTTGAAGAATTTTGGTATATAACTGTATATACATTCTCATGAATACATTATATTATGAGTCAGGCGTAAAGCTTTTGATGAAGATGGGATGGAGGCATGGTCATTCAATAAAAGACTCCCATGATTCAAAGTATGGTATGTGAAGTGTATTAAGGTTGTTCGTGCAGTTATTTTTTTTCTCATTATTGGCAATGTTGAAAAACATAACAGTAATTAATTGTTATTAATCTAAGCATTATTACGCTTGCTTGACATGGATCTTTATCTGGTTCTTCAGCTCTGAGTTTCTTAGTGTTATTCCCTTATATATTTTGATGACACCATTTAACAGATTCTGTTAATCAACAGATGCTCTTCGAGAAGCTAGAAAAGCTTTTTTAGCTCTTTCAGCAGATGATGTGAAGGAGCATCTTACAGATAGTAAATTTTCTGCACATGAGATTCCAGATACCACGGAAGCCTCATTAACTGAAGATTTTCAGCGTCCTCAAAGCACGCCGGTTAGTAATTTTTTGTTTTGCTTAGTATCTCAATTGAAAATCAAGTTTATCGCTGATGCACTTTTTGAGCTGGCATATATTATGAGGGTGTTGCTGCATTCCATGAGGTGTCTGTGGTGCCACTTGTCATTATAAATGTTTTCCTTTATAGTTAGATTACAACCTTCAGGGAAGCTCTTGGCGGCTTCTGTGTCATAGGGAACATAGTTCAGACATTTAGTTAGTAGGAATAAGTAGGATCTGATGGATGTTCTCATATGCTTTTGACCACTGCCTCATTGATATGAAAGTGTGTGCTTTTTTTTGGTCTTTACCAATGCACTGACATTAATTTCTTTGGACGATATTAACACGTTTCTCGCCATAATATTTTGGCAGGTTTATGTACTTGATCCAAAGAAAGACTTGCATGGTCTTGGTTTTGATCCCTTCAAGCACGCTCCCGAGTTCAGGGGTATGTATTTGTAGCTAATTGCTTGATGCATGGTGGAATTCACATAATTTCAGGGTTTTCCATACTTTACACTTGTTTTAGAAAAGAAGAGACCTCGCGCAACTGACAGTAGAGACCGGAACCGAGGTGGCGAACGCAGGAAGCCCTTATCTATCAAAGATAGTCTCTTTGCTTCCAACTGTAAGCCTGTTACATCAGCACCATTAACTGCTTTTTAAATCTGCGTTTATTTTCTTCAAATGATTGGCTTCAAACTTAATGGTCTACATGCTACAGCAGGAAAGACTGCTCCTGGATTTGGCATAGGAGCACTTGAAGAACTTGATGTTGAAGATGATGATGTGTATGCCTCTGGTAAATTCCATGGCTTGTCTGATGATTTGGTGTGCCATATCGCATTATGTTTTTTGCTCATATAAAGGACGATGATTCCTGTCGCTAACTTTTTGTCAAACTTTTCACCGGTGAATAATTGCAAATGCTATGTAGGTTTTACCCAATTTGGTATTTTTGATGTTTTCATGAGAATGTATATACAGTTAACTGGAAATAGCCAAGCTACTTGCTCATAAATTGAATTGATGCAGGTTTTGAAATTGAAAATACATTTGTTCAAGAAATAGAAGAACCATCAACAATTCACGTTGACAACAACAGAAAACTGCTAACTGGAAAAGAGCATGATATTCTCCCTGGTTTTAAAGTTGCTTCAAAGAACGACTACCAGTCCGTAAGGTGATGCTGTAGATCATTCATCCTTCCTAACTTGTTGACTTTTTCCACGCATCGTAACTGAATAACGTTCACGTGTTTCTTATCAGATTTAATCCTCCCACCATTCCAAATGATTTTGTACCTGTACACAAATTTTCTGGGCCGCTTGAACTGGATAAGAATCTCACAGAGTGCCCCCCTACAGATGCTTCCCCACCTGATGATACTAATAAAAAGGTTTTAATTGAAGGAATAGCAAAACTTGTAGCCCAATGTGGGAAATTGTTTGAAGATTTATCCAAAGAGCGACACCAATCGAATCCACTGTTTAGCTTTCTTTTTGGAGGAGAAGGGAATGATTACTATGAGAGAAAGCTGTGGGAAGAGAAGAAGAAACAAAAGGATCATTCAAGTATCATATTAGCTAAATATTCAACTCAAAGTGTGGAAAAAATGACGGCTGAGACACGAGGGAACATGCTGGGAGAAAAGCCACTTCCAAAGAGTGTAAAAGAGTCTAGTACACCAGTTGTTCCGTCTGATATTCAACTAAAGTATAATCTTTCGGACACTTTTGCTGAGCCATTGTCTATTGTAAGTGGTCAAGTTCTTGTCATCTTAGTTTCGTATTATGTTTTTGGATTCTCACGATGCTTTCCCCGTTTCTAGAATAAGATGCTGGAAATAGCAAAACCCTTCCAAAATGACCGAGCAAAGGAAGAAAGGTTTGAGCAGTTTCTGAAACAGAAATACCTTGGGGGCCTTCGTTCAATGGCTTCTTTTGGATCCAATATGATGTCCGAAGACGAGCGCGCTCGTGAGAGATTAGATTTTGAAGCCGCAGCTGAAGTCATTGAGAAAGCACAGAGAAATAAAGATAACCACCTCTCGATGCAGCAGCTAATTGAGATGTCAGCTATAGGAGGAATGCAATTTACATCAGGTGGATTTGAGGTAAATAACTATTAACTTACGCTGCTTAATCTTTTGTGTATTTTGCGTCTTACGACCTTCCTTTGCAGAAACCTCAGGCCACAGAGGCTGCATATGTAACAATAAAGAAAGAATATCCTAAAAGGGAAGAGTTTCAGTGGAGGCCTTCACCTATTCTTTGTAAACGATTTGATCTTCCTGACCCTTACGTGGGGAAAGTATGTTTTTTTGCTCTCTGTAAATAATATAAGTTTAGGTTTCCATGATATTTAAATACAACATTACATCAGTTTTGATGGTACTGATATTGCATGATATAATGTGACTGATACACTTGATATAAATCGAACATTTCTTTTAAGCAGAAAAGAACAGGGAACCTTTAGCGTTTAATTCATCACTAATTTTGGTACTCTCTCTTTGGGAACTCCGGCTTCTGATTAGAACATTCTTTAGTGGATAGTGGATACCAAGTGAAGTAATTTGATTTGAATGTTTTAAGCGATTTACATCCTGTTACTTGATGAACTGATTTCATTTGAATGCTTAGTGTTTTATGTTATATAAGTTTCAGATTTCAGTTTTGGCAGTAGTTTTGTTAATCACTTTTCCTTTTTAATGTAAATGTGTAGCTGATCATTAGTATTTCTGAACAGTCCTTTGCATATTGAATATGATGGTGTATTTTCAACTGCGTTGCAAGTTGCAACTTGATTGTATAATCATATTTTTGAAATGCAAGTGATATGTGTTTTTAGCATGATTATTTAGAGTTTTACTGGTGGAGTCTCACAACAATATGATTTGCAGCCTCCTCCAGCTCCAAGAACTCAAAGCAAAATGGATTCTCTCATATTCACAGCCGACTCCGTTAAAACATCAAAAGTGGAAGAGACAGTTACACCAAGCAGAGAACGTGCGATTTCATCTGATCATTTAGAGACGAACAAGGACTTGCCAGAGAACGATCCCACAGAAGTTGAAGTCGAAAACGTTGAGAGGCCTGTTGATCTCTACAAGGTAAATTGTCATTTCCCAATTTTTGTTTGTTGAGCCTGTGGTGCAAAGGCATCACAAAATTTTAAATTCACAAAGACCACACGGTCCGGCTTATTAAAAATTAAAAGTTTAAATTTACACACAATTCACGGGCCCGACCCATTAAAAATTAAATTAAAAAGTTTAATTTACACATACCACACGGGCTCAAAAATTGATCGATCGAGTCCCACAAGTATTTGACCGGTTTGATTGCGCATTCGGGACGACGCTTCCCCGTCGGGACAACGGGCGGTATGCTAGTAGGTGTATAATTATTTATCTACATTTTAGTCTGTTCTCTCAGATTCACATTTTATATTTTCAAGTTGAGGCAATATCAGTTGATTGAATTAAGTAGAAAGTTAGATTGTATGTTAATTTAAGTTGATTTGAGTCCGGTTGATTCAAGTCAAGTTAAAAACTGCCATTATCTTGCGAACCTCTGAAATTCTTTGCTATGTCTGACCACTTCGTCTTTGTATGCTGAGGTCGTTGAGCTGTTTTTTTTCAGTAAACATACCTTTCAGTATGCTTTTTGCTTTTACAGTTCATGAAAGTTTCCCCATCCACGGCTCTTTGCCAAGCACATTCATGGCATAATCCTTTTTTATTTTGCACAAAAACTGGTTTTTGTTCGCAGCATTTTTTTTCTCTAAACTTCATCATATATTTTCGTTTAATGTTATTGTGTTACTAATCGAGGGTTTGTCTGTTATCCGTATGCAGGCTATATTTTCTGATGATTCAGATGACGATGAGGTCCCTCTCCCTGTACCTGTAAAGGAGGATTCTCAGAAGATGAGTGAAGTTGTGAATACAGCAATAAATCGCTTAACAGCTGGTGATTTCTTGGAATCACTGGGCAAAGAATTAGGCCTCGAAGTCCCTCCTGATGTGCCCCAATCAACTAGTAAACCCAAGACTGCCGCTACTTCCCATGGCCCTGTTGAGAATAGCAAGGCAAGTACTATATTCGATGCGGTGAAAAATAAGCCAGATTCTCCTACAACTGTTGCTTTAGCTGGTACCCCCAAGCGCCAGCTTGAAAACCAGGGCAAACCAGGTGGCAATAGCAGCCATGGCTATCAAAGCAGCTATTCCTCGTCCGATGGTGAGAGGAGTAGAAAACATCACAAGAGGCACCGACATAGAAGCAGTAGTTCGGAGAGTGATTCGGCGATGAGTGGCGACGATCACCATTCTAGATCAAAAAGCAGTAAGAAAAGATCGTCAAGAGAAAAGAGTAGGAGCAGGAAGAAGCACCATAAGCCAAGTAGCAAGAGCAGTTCCTCGCGAAAATCATCGCATCATGATAGTGATAAAGATTACAGAAAGGATAAGAGAAGGAAAGACAGATATTAAAATGTTGTTCAGTGCTATAATATCGTCAACAGTGTTCAGTTGGATTTGTTCAGCATTGTCTTAATCTGTGAAATCAAACTCCACATATTATCAGGCTGTACTATCGATAACCATTTTTTGTTAGATCTTTCCGAAACCAGTGGAAGTTGCACTGGCTCTAATGAACGTGAATCTTGAAATACAGTAATCGAAATGCAGACCGTAACTGAAGAAAACGGTCATGTTACAAAACAAAATCAGCAATAACACTACTATTTCAATCGTACATGATAACTGGAATTTCGTCCAGTTTGCAACTCTTTAAGCCTTGAGGTATCAGTTTGCTCTTTCACAGATTTTCGTACCACTTAGTATGTATCCTCCAAAAGCACTCATCTCCATATGAGGGTGCGTCCTTGCTGGAAGCACCTAGATGACCCATGACACAAAGAAGGATGAGCATTCAAGTTGAACAAAATCGCAAGGCTGAATGGTTTTATTCGAGGCGAATTGGCTGCAAAGTTAAACTGTACCTGATATTCGCGAAGTCAAGGCTCATCTATTTGTAGGCCAGTGGCTAATTTTTGCTGCCGTATATTATGCATGCAGGTTGCAAGAGGCTGTGACGAAAATGAATTCCATGAATCCAAAAGTACCATGATTAGCGCTTATCAAATATAGTATAGATGAAGCCAACCTGAAGATACTGAGTGATGATAGATAGCAAAAGGAGCGGAATTAGATGAAAGCGGAATCAGTTGTTTAATTATGGTCCACGGATCCAAGTCTGGTGTGCCAATTATCAAGCTGTCCAATAAGGAACCAACAATTCACTAAGTATGAGTGATGTTCGAGCTAAGAACCTTTAATCGAATGTATCTGAGACAACCTCAGATTCAAGACCCCATCTTAATATTCACTAATTCAGACCTACTCTGAATCATCCTGCTTCTGTGTACTTCCACTAAGTCAACGCAGATACACACTTTGTCGTACAACAAAGACAAGAAGAATTTGTGGTTGTTATTACAGATTATCACCTTGATGTGAAGAATAGAACAGCCGAGGGAACACTGGTCGTCGAGATGATGTGTTTTTACTGTCGTAATTTTGACTACCTTGAAGTTGAAAAGATCATCCTTTATTTATATTGGAGTTGAGACTTATTTGCCAAGCTAGGGTTTAGGGTTCCACTTGCCGAAATACATAATTGGGCCTATTTCGTTTGCTCCACTCTGAAACAGATAAGGAAATTAATATTCGTGATTGCTTTAGATAAAGATCTTCATATCGCGATATATTCGTATTCCACGTTTGCTGATGACGTGAAACACGTTGAGAAGAAACCTTGCTTGACTCAGTCTGCTGTCTCATGCCAGATATAACTCGGTGATGAGTCTGGATTGACACACCCATCTCAGTCAAGCATCTACAATCATCCTGGCAAAAAATATTGCCACTCAAAAGCTCTAAGTTCTATGGGATTGACACACATAGTTCTTAGGTCAAAGCTCACTAATTAGTTACTATGGAAAAAACCGATATATAATAGACATTCTAATTTCAAAGTAGAGATGTTGGATGGTAGACAAATACTCAAGTGCACATATATACTCTCATCATGATTCAAGCACATACGAAAGTATCATGTACATAGTTTAGAAGAAGTATCAACACATAAGTTGTACATTCCAGCGATTATTGTATGGAAAATGTAGTGATGTAAAACAGCTTTTGGAATGCTCAGTTGTCCATCTCAACCATGTTTGAAGGCAGGGGCGGAGCCAGGAAATCTTTGGTGTGGGGCGGGTTTATCAGGGGGTTCGGGGGCAGCGCCCCCGAAATTTTTTTTTATCAGTGTAAGCTAATTAAAGATAGATTGTCATAAATATCAAGAAAAATATTATATAACTTATTGA
>JAWWMW010000395.1:0-14864 GCA_035048345.1 Echeveria elegans
AGATAAATAAATACTATCAAGTTCTTCGACAGTTCTATATAGGATACATTATAATGTCGACGTGGAAACTAAACTGTGATTGACAACAAAATGGAAGCTGCTGAATGATAACACAACCTAGCAATATTCTTGAGCCAAGCTTAGTAGGAGTCAACTGATTTCCCTGTTTCATATGTCTAAAAACTTTGTTTTTTTTGGGAATACAATGAAAACATATCGCTTTGGATAGATGCATTAAAGCAACTACGAACTATCCCGCAGCTGAAGTATCCCTATCAATACCAAATTGGCTTGATGAAGTCCACTCTAGTAGTCTTTCACTGAGCCTAATGTACATTCTATTTCTTATAATCACAAATGAGGTTTATATAGTAACATTTCAGATACAGCAACAATAAGTAGGCAATTCAATGATCCTGGCAGTAAATGCTTTTTATTACCGTTTCTTTCCATTCTGAGGTACCATCTTGACTTCGACCTCCCATCCTCGTCCATCTACATCTATACCCATTATCACCAAGGTCTTCCCCACTCTCTCTATACCAAGTACTTCCATCCTCATTAACCCCAGATTCATTGACATGTTCATTCAACAAGCTTATCCCCCAGTCCTTCTCCTTCGCAATACCCGTATCTATCACATTAAAAGCCAAATATATACATTAGGTCATCAGTTCATTCCATGCCCATCCTAATTGATTGAGGAAAACCAATAAGAAAGGAAACAAATTATAATTACCTCTTTTAGGCGGTGTATCTCGCGACTGTGGCCCTGTACTCTTCGGAGTACATCTCGGATAAAACTTCTCCTGCTTCTTAACAAAGCCAGATCTGCAGCTTCCAAAATAACTCAGTATTCGAATATCAATAACTAGTTGCCACTCAATGCACTCCACTAAAATTGACTGAAAAATACGTCAACCAGTGGCTCTATGGGTACAATGTCCATTTCAATATCAAATCCTAATCACATTCTCTCCAAATGTTGAACTTAATTGAAGCCTCCACAACACCAGATCAACCACAAATTGAAATAAAATATAAAAAAATCACACTTGGGTCAAGAAAAATAATAATCAAACTCACTGAGAAGCGAAGAAGGGCAGAGCGTTTCGCCGGACGCTTCTACAACTCTTCTTCTTCTTCTTATCAAACCGCCACTCTTCAGGCGTCATCATCATCATCATCATATCTCCACCATTCCCAACTTTAATCGGCGTAACCGATTCCGGACAACAACATCTCACCACCATACCCTCCTTACTCTCTCCAATCCTCACCAAAACCCCCAATGTTACTCCTCTTTGAAACGGCGACATAAATCTGGCGCCGCCGTTGCGGCGGAGAGTTAAGGGAGTAGCGAATCCTCTGGAAGTGGCGGCCATCGGTCAGATTAACAGAGCAGCATCGATATGGAGTGAAGAGGAGGAGTTGAGAGAATCGTGTTGGGTGTTTGAATTTGAAGTTGAGCGGAGGTTGGGGGCCGGAGGAAGTTTCGAGAAGATCGGAGGAAATCTTGGGGAGAATGGAATTTATATATTTCGAATTTCGAGACGAGCGGAAGGAAGGAATGAACGAACTGACGAGAAATGCGGAGAGACAGAACGCGGCGTTTTGGGATGAGGTGAGGTGATTTTGGATTTGGTGTGGCGATGAGATATAAATAATGAATGAAATGAATATGATTTGTGGGATGAAGGACACGTCACACGTGACATTTCAAAGAGTAGTTTTTCTCTCCTTCCGTTTTTTTTTTCGAGCGAAGAGTCTCGTTGATTTGTTGTTTCCATGGTTGATCATGTCATTAAATGTTAATTTTAATGACGTCGAGTATTGATGAATGTATTGTTTGGAGAAGTCGTATGGGAAAATCCCATTAAAGACACTAGAATTAAAGACACTAAAATATTCATATACTATATATTTATTCGCATGTCAAAAAAAACTCAACCTCAATTTAAGTAATGATATAGAAGAGTAAATTTTTTGATTTACTTCTTTATATTTCATGAAAATTCATATTTGTTGTCAATCCAATCATTTTAAACATCAAGAATTCAAGATTTTCAGTATAACATTTAATTAATTAGATGTGTTTCCACCGAAGCATCAATACTAAATGGATGAGATTATACAGTAGAAGTGGTAGCATTTGGCATTTGGAGTTTCGTCAGTCCGACGAGGACATGTCAGACGCTGACAGTGGATAAGACAATCCAAGTCATCAACCACGTCGGAAAGAGAAATTATTTCTCCTTTTATCCAAACACAAACAGTCTTCCAAAATCAAAAACACCACTTACTCACCTCGCGACACGTGGCAGCAACAGAGTCACTGAACGACATGGCAACTCCTAACCTCAAACAACATACTCGGCTGAGAATTGAGCTTACATTTTAGAGGAAGCTATACAGAGTCAAAAAAATACAATGAGTAGCCAAATAACGTGTCGTAAATAAACATGACAAGAAAGAGCTCGTGGAGAAAATAGATGCCACGTGGAAAAGAACATGTACTAGGAAAAACCAACAATGGAATTGCAATTGGACAATCAGCACAACCTTTTCAGTTTCTGGTCAAATCAGTAGTGGATATAAATATGGATAAGCTTTAATTCTAAGCATCCACATGAAAAAGATTTCCCAGATAGGTTCTTTGATGTCATTTTAAAAAAGATATCAGAATACAATTAGTTAGATTTAATAAATATAATGACTAAATTATATCAATTAAAAATTTTAATTAATAAAATTAATTATCGACACGTGTTATAATCTCAATCGATAAATTTATTAAATCTAAATATTTAATTAATAAAATTAATTATCAACACATGTCATAATCCTAATAATTACATTTATTAAATACAACGACGATATTCTGTCTTTCCTCTCTAAATATGAATGTCCTCCTAGAACCCCTATCAATATGGTGTGGTCGGATGGATATCCTGATTTAATCAAATCTTATGACGTCAAAAACGTGTCTACACTACTGTAGTTGTTCGCAACTGACACTACCCAGATGTCTGCCTAAACATAACATGAGCAATTTCCGCAAACAAAAGATGGCTTCATAATAGGATCCAATGTATGATGCACAGCAACATATTGAGAGGAGAAGTTAAGTGTCAGAGAAGAAGGAAAGAAAGTGTAGTTAAGTTCACGGTCAAGGAATGTTTTTTACTTGAATTTATGGTCATAGATGCATTTGGAAATTCAGTTTCTGGGGATATAAGGTTTCGCTGACTCTACCACCACCTGTTCCAACCAAAAACAAAAAATGGTTCAGCCTCTAGGCTACCAAGATTAAACTACTCGATGATTTTAAAGTAAGAAAGACATGAGATGTATCAGCAAATGAACTTGTGAGGACTGCATGTGTAGTTTTTTTGATGGTTTGCAAGAAAAAGCAAAGAACGAAAGTTACCCTCCCATCGTAGGACAATGAGGCAAAAACCAAAGGCTCTCGAGAACTCCAGGCAAGACCTGGCAACAGTGTTAATTGACAACTGGTTAGGTTAACTCTTTTAAGCCATGCAAAAGAACAGTTGGTGGAGGATTTGAGTACCATATACACTGTCTTCATAGTCAGTGAATGAATGAAGCAATGGATCAACTGACGGAGAATCAACAGATTCACTGCGAAAAGAAACCAGCAAGCGATTCGATTAAACATCACATCTATTTACATAAACTGGCAATTTATTTGAATGTGTCGATTGCAATGTGATGTTAACACAAATCAGATACCTCTCATCTGCAGATGAAGTAGACGCCATCCACAAGTTTACAGCGGAGTCAGTCCCAGCACTCTGCCAAGCTTAATAGAGTCAGTTCAAGAAAGATGCAAGCGAAGTGGTAAGGTGAGGGGAAAATGTAAGACATATGACTAGCTTTGAACAGCAGGAGGCCAAGATAGCTTTAAGGTAGAACTTTCAATGAAAAAAATCAAATAAAACTGGTCGTGCGTCTCAAAATCACCATAGTAAAATTATTGATTGCAGCACTCTACAAGGACAGGTTGTGAAAAGCGGATGCATTGAAATTTAAGGAAACTGAATTGAAGATTTATCCAATAATGATAAGTTCAAAGAGCGAAATCAATAGAACGAGAAACTAAGAGGTGAAGAGAAGTGCAAGCACAAAAGATTTCATACCAAAAGCAGCCCTTCATACTCTGGATTGCATTTTACCGTCCATGTCCTGCAAATATATTTCATCAAGATTGCAATCAGGAAACAAACTTCTATGCTTCTGCATTAACTTAAGGGTTTCTAGGAGACTCAAGCATGATATTATATCGCTAGCAATGGAAAATTTTCCAAGATTATTGAAACAGCAATGTCAGTGGTACGCTCTAAAAAGAACAAAAGCTCACCAGTGTGCATGCCCAGGGAGCCCTTGGATTGGTACCTTTGGCATCCTCAGATCCCAGATATGCAAGCCGAACTCATCCTCTGCGGTAACCTGCAGCATGAGTATATCAATAGGATACACGGCGAATAATCAAAAGCTTGGTTTGGAAGAACTGTACTAAGACATATTACATTCATTTAGAGAACTCTCTACCAATCGAAATTTCACTATCAATATTTTAACTATTAAACTGACTTGATGCCATATACACAATTGTGAAACTCAGGATATTGCAGATTTGCAGGTTAAAGGGTTACTTTAGATAAGAGTCTTGTTTCCTTATGATATGGTTTTATCCCTGAAGTGCACATGAGAGTTACCATGACTTCCCTATATGCAAACTTTCGGAGCACTTGATTTGCTGTAAAGTACTTTACTCAATAATAAAGGTACACAAGCGAATATCAACACTTGGAAGAGCAAAGTAAAAATAAAGGATACCCTACCAAATTTTTTAGGAAAACAGAATTTCCTAGATTTCCCTCTAAAGAACTGGAAGATGTATATCACTTGACACTAAATGAAAGTGACACTATAATTATGTCATTCAAAGGGCATTTCAATGAAGAGGAGACTATCCTATTCAAGATTGCATAAACTATACTTTCTTTTGTCAAGCAGATTACTTGAGCTGGACTCGAGGCACATTTTGACGTGAAACCCAATATCTCGTATTCCTATCAAATGTCATAAAATATGGACAACAGTCTTTCAGGTGCCTCACTAACAATTTAACTGGTGGCATCAAAGAATCGAGCTCGGCAACAGATTTTTACTTGTTTAGGACCCCATTCATATGTCCACAACCAATCAAATACAAGAAACAGATGTTACCTTTATTTGTTATGCATCTTTAGAGATTGACAGCAATCCAATAAAAGTGTAAGATGATACTTACCAATATGTGCTTCTTCTTTGAGTCATAATCAACACTATGAACTTGAGGACGCTCGATCGAGCTTGTCTTCCTGTATGCACATGCTAACACTATAAGAAGGCGCAAACAAATTAAGAAAAGAAGAAGTAACAGTTAGGGAAAGTCTTTGTAGCATGCAAATTTGATAATACGTAAAATGTGTTGACACTCATAAGCTTGCATACACAAATTAAATCACATATGTTGCACATACTTCATTGTCCTCAGATCCCAGAACTGTATGGATGAATCAGATGTTGCTGCCACTGCATTTACATCATGTGGATCCCATGCACCACCGGTTAAGGAATGCAAGATACCAGATGATTCTTTTGATTGCAACTACATTTTAAAACAATGGGTAAAATTCAATATTTTTACACTACCAGATCAATATTATACGTAAGTAAAATGGAAAATCATATCATACATTTACCAACAACATCTAACTAAATCCATACATTTACCAACAACTAAATCCCTATCACCTAACTAAACCATTCCAACTAAATATCTAACTAACAAATCATACATTTACCAACAACATCTAACTAAATCCATAAATTTAGTAACAATATCTAACTAAATCCCTATCACCTAACTAAACCATTCCAATTAAAAATTAAAAAATAAAAATAAAAATTTAAATTTAACAGAGAAATAATTCCCGTCGGGACGACGGGATCACCACTAGCTCAAGATAAATGAACAACTCAAGAACTTCAACCATGATACATCCGGAGGAAGAGATTTAGTATTTTTTTTGTTTTCATGCTATATTTATCACTCAAAGCACAGATGAGATGTAACATCCACTACTCTAACCTGATAATTTGTATGTACTTGAAGTATTTTGATATACATATTTGTCAATCAATCCAGAAAATAATCCGTAATAAAATATCAAAATGAAGTTCAGGAATGACACCAAAAGGATCCTTAGAAAACAAAAGAAGAACATTTCTGATACATCAAATACCTGTGCTGCCTTTTTCAAAGAATCAAAGCCCCATAAGTAGATATTTTCATCATCGATGCTAACCACCTTGTCAAACCGTCCAGATGGCCACCAAAGAACACTACAATTAACAACCAATTCAGCTTTTGTTTTCCAGTGACAGACCCGCTACCTCAGACTTTCATGTCAGCAACTAATTAACTGCCTTGTGCACAACACACCTTTTAATCTTAGAAGCATGGCCATCAAGGGAAGCAATGCACTCTAATTGGGGAGAATTCAGCTGGCCATAGAGCTCGGGTATCTGCCATATTGCAGCTCCATAAGATTCACCTTCAATAGCAATTTGTTTCGCATATATCAGTGATCAACAAACTGACCAATCACAACTTCACAACTCACAAGTAGGAAAAAACAAACTCGTATAGTAGATACAATGTGGAAAACAATGAAACTTCTATCATCATTCGAAGTTACAAAACATTAAAAATTGGTTGGACAACAATACATAAGAATTCAAATACAAATAAAGAGAAATCCAGCAACACATTTCATCAACAAAGTAAACCAAACATACCAGTAGAGTACACAGTGGAAAAAATCCGTTGATCAAACGGACTTGAAGCCAGATCCCAAATCTCATTAGGATGTGAAAACAGCCCCTCGCAAATCAACTCAGTTCCATCAGACGTCAATCTTATCAGATGCACCTGAAACCAACAACTCCACTACATAAATACAAACTCCAACTCAACATTACAAACACAAATCAACTCCGAAAAAAAGCTGTACGTACTTCATTCTCTTCCTTGAGACTCAAAGTCCCAGTTATAAAAGTTGTGTGATCCGTATCGGCTTTCACATCGGCGATGCATCTGGCCTGCTTGCATGACACGACTAATCAGAATTAGTTAGGGCTTTGTATGGATTCTGAAATGCTATGAAAATGTTGAGATGAGGATTTGGAGTTGGAATTGAAGGAAATTTGACCTGATATTTGAGACCGTATCCTACGCCGGAGGATTGGGCTTGCATTGTCGGCGTGATCGGAAGATTCGCCGGGGAAGAACTCGACGGAAGGGAAGCTTGGTCGTCGTCCTTGACAGCAGCTGTTGCGGACTTGCGGTTGATTTGATATTGGGCCTTAATGGGCCGGGTAAAGAGACCTAATGGCGAAGTACTCAAATTCGAGTACCATATTTTAGGCAGATAAAAAACATTCAAATTCGTCTCTTAATAATCCTAACATTTGGGATGTGGATATAGAAATTAAGAAATTATGGAAAAAAATGAGAGTAAATTAGACAATGATTGAAGAAAGATAGTATTTGTGAGGGAAAAATCGAGTAAAATTAGTGATTTGATTGATAATAAATGATGAAATGGTGAAAAAAATAAAATAATGATTAAGAGAGAGAATGCACGTAAGAGAAAAAGTCATACCGATTCATAAAAAAGTGTCTGAACGTTAGGACGATTATACGGTTGTCTTTAAACCTTAATAGAAAATCTAAGCCTTGTTAACAGATGCATGTTGTATTTTATGGGGGTAAGATACAACATGCAAAATGTGAAAACAATCACATCAAAAGACTTAATTTTATCTATTAAACACGTTAGAAAAAATGAATCCTTTGTTAAACGACATCAAGCAACATCTAAACTGAATCGTGTCAAATTGATTCTGCTCTGAATTTCATTTTTGATTTTTCATCGTTTTTTTCCTTCATAAAAATGAATGATTATTGTCATTGAGCTAGCATTTTTATCTTGTGTGACAATTTAAGCTTCTTGTCTATATACCTTCTTTGCGTGTATAAGTGGGAAAACCATCAACATATTGAAAAATACAAAGCAACAATATGAAGAGAAGGTCCTCATGTCATATCCCTTTCCCAAGTCCCAACCCTACAAAATACAAACCACTAACGTAAAGGTGGATCAAAGGAAAGACCTTTTAACTTTGCATTACCCTAAAAAAACAAGAGCAAAATCAGGAAAAGATGCTGTTGAGAGACTAGTCTATGGGACAAATAGCAGAGGTGGGTCGTTCAACTTGAAATTAACATGAGATTATTATGGCAATGTTTAATGATGTTGTTGAAAGATTAGTAAATGGCAAAGAGACACTAAACCAGTTAATTAGGAGCATGAAACATGGAGGACATGGTAACTAATTCTACTCTTTTTGAAAAGGAGATCTCATGACGCCATGGATGACAACTTTTTTTTGTTTTTTTTTATAACGACATGTATGACAACTTTAGTTAGCTTTAACCCTTCATTAGTTTGAATTGGATATATTTTCTCCATTCAATTATTTAGTGGTTAGAATCATGATTTATAATTTTATTTTAGAATCATTGACTCGAAATACCATGTCACTAATAATTAATTTAATGAGTTATTCACTGATAAAAAGAATTTCTCTGCTCCAAGCCATAGATTTTATCTTTATTTGCATGTGTAAATTTCAGTCATTCATGCCCCTGAAAGGTCATAGTTACATTCGACAATGCAACATACATGATATCGATCAAACATGTATGAAAAGAAAAACCATTATTGGATTTCGATCGTATCAAACCTACATGTTGTTAGTGATTATCAGTGATTTAAATACTAACTATATATATCATCTTTCTCTCATCATCCACTAAACATCAAATCAGTTAGTGCATTAATTAAAATTTTAATCCGTAAACTCCTAAGGCGTCTTCATGTCATCGTCTCATCGATCTTAACTCTTAAACAGATGGATATATGTACACGCACTAGTCCAACATGGAGTCTTTTTCAGGACTAAATGACACATGTGCTTACCTTAATTACTCGGTCTATTGTCTCATCATTATCAGCCTTCAAATTTCAATAATCATCGTTAATCCAGACAAAAGAAAAAAGAGTAATTCTAACAAGTAACTAAACTAAACAAAAAAAGTCAAAGCTAGATGGCTGCATGCTGGTAGTTATCAAGGCTGACCTCATTGGTCTTGTCGGTTGACTGTTTGACTACATAACTGTCAAAGCAGTCCTACAAACGTTCGTATAGGTTTGGAAGTTGTGGCTCTCGTGCTTATGTTGGTGGGTTTGTGTCGTTGTGTTGAATTTGAACCAATGTTTTTAGAAGACGAGAACGTAAGACAATTGTTTTCCTACTGATATGAAAATCTCACTAAGACCAGGAAAATGTTACCTCTTGGAAGAACACAATTTGAACACAAAACCAACAAGATTGTTGAAAGCAACTTCGCCATCTTAGAGATTAGACATGAGATTTAGAATTGCCTCAAACCAAATAAAGAGTTTAAATAGCTTAAGCAACAAAATTGTGTAATTCGAGAGTAGCGGCACATTAGTCAATCGGTTCAATCCTCATTAATGACACCAGGGTAGGTGTGAAACCATATGATCCTCTTTTTCAAAAAAGAAAAAAAAATGACACATTAGTCAATCATTCGAGGATTACTGACTTAAAGATATGCTAGTCATCGTGAATGCGTCATGAGTGCAAGGCACACACATATGTATTTTTGAACTATAGTTGTTATAAGTTGCATTAATTCATATAATTGAAAATATATGTATCATTTTTGTAGTATGTTTCATACTCCATCTGTCCTCTTTTGTTCTTCTTACTTTTCTATTCGGGTGTCCCCTAAAGTTCTTCCTATTTTCTTTTATGATAATTAATTCACTCTCACAATACATTCTCTTTCCTACTTTATTTTTCTCTTACCTACTTTTATTTTATTTTTACTTTCACACTCTCATTATTTCTTAATTACCGTATCATCAATCCAAACAGGAAGATCATTTCAGGACGGAAGGAGTAGTTGAATATTCAATCATGACAACTTTCAGTACCATGATTCATGAGAGCTTAGGTTAGGGATGTCACAAATCGTTAAATTCAAACTGTTTTCTTAATGACATAGGAGTATATCTTATTTCTCCCATTTTGTGTGGAACTCCTCATGACAAAAAGACTTTCAAATTTTTATAAATATAGGCGCGCTAAAACAACGTCGAAATCTGACATTATCATTTCTTAATATTTGCGGAGTGTCTTACGCTCTTAGACCTTAGTTGCATTTAATCAACAATACATTCATTTACCTCATTTTCCATTTCATGTTCATTCAACCTAACATGTCCTTCAAAATTCTTTGGTTAGGGTCACCATCTGATCATATTCAACGAATACTTTTTGTGTAACATATGAGACTTCTCTTTAAGGCTGCAAAACGTTTGCTTTAAGATTCTCTCATGTATATATGACTCCATTTTGAACCACACCATGGTTTGCACCATCCATGCAATTTCCCAAGATTCCGACACCTCCCAAAATCCACACCAAGCTAGTTTAAGCACACTTGAACTCTATTGGCAGCTTCCTCGACTTAACCTTTTATCAACCCATCACTACTAATATGTTAAAGCAGCCATGAGTCAAACAGCATACCCTTTGTTACATTCTTAATTCCCAGACACAAAAACCTAGCCATAAAACCTTAAAAACTTCACTATAAATAGCTTCTTCACATTCTCTATACTTCTCCATCACCTTACCATTTGTTTGAGTACTTCCAGCACTAGACAATGATTATCATGGAGGAACAAGTAGTATCAAGGTCATCACCGCGGCCACCTCCAATCCAATCCCCACCGACGATATCATCCTCTTCTTCGTTTGTGATAACACCTAAAAGTAGTCCATTTGTGTCACGTTTCGTCACGCCTATAGCAAGTCCTATGAGAAAGGCCATGGCTAGCATGCATGGATATATGGAGGAAATCGGACATTTCACTAAGTTGGACCCTCAAGAAGCTTGGCTTCCTATCACCGAGTCACGAAAGGGTAACTCATGGTATGCAGCTTTCCATACTCTCAGCTCAGGGATCGGGTTTCAGGCTCTTGTCCTCCCCTTAGCCTTCGTCACGCTAGGCTGGTAACTACTTTTTACACAAAAATTTTCTAGTAGGCGATTTTAAATTTCTATTGCATGCACCTCAACCATCCAGACATTTTTTTACTTACACTCATAGTCATAGCTCGATTTTTTTTTTCTCTTCAGGATTTGGGGATTGGTTTGTCTTTCACTTGGTTTCTTATGGCAGCTCTACACTTTATGGCTTTTGATACAGCTACACGAGTCAGAGTCCGGTATGCGTTACAGCCGCTACCTCAGACTAGCCATAACCGCCTTTGGTACACCATCCTTCCCTTACCAATAAATGAGAACAGAACATCGAATATTTGTTCACAATATTATTCTCCACAAACGGAAATAACCTTAATTTTCAATGTTTCATTTTCAGGTGAAAAACTAGGAAAACTACTTGTTCTGTTTCCAACAATGTACCTCTCAGGAGGCACATGTGTGACACTAATAATGATGGGTGGTTCGACCATGAAAATCTTCTACGAACTAATCTGTAGCGACGACGCCCATATCTGCCACAAAGTGCAAATTACAACGTTGGAATGGTATCTGATGTTCACTTGCTCTGCCATTATTTTGGCTCAGCTTCCAAACTTGAATTCCATAGCTGGAGTTTCTTTAATAGGTGGAGTCACTGCTGTGGGTTATTGTACCTTGGTATGGGTTTTGTCTGTGACTCGAGTTAGGCCTGCGGATATTTCTTATGAAAGGCTGGACGGAGAGCTTAGCGTTGATGGGTTCTTTGGTGAGCTTAATGCATTGGGAATAATTGCCTTTTGCTTCAAAGGACATAATCTTGTGCTTGAAATTCAGGTTAGTGTCATTTTCAAACACCAACTACTGCGTACAATAAAACGACGTAGCTTGGTGATAGTGCAGTAGTGTCTTTCATCGCTGTATTTAGTTTGACTTCGCTGAATCCCATTTGATGAAATTGTAACTCTTGATGCAGGGAACAATGCCTTCAAGCACTAAGCAACCTTCAAGAGAGCCAATGTGGAGAGGAGTGAAGGCTGCATATTTGATCATATTCATGTGCTTGTTTCCAGTTGCTATTGGTGGATACTGGGCGTTTGGGAACTTGGTAAGTTTAGAAACTCAATTTGTGATTCTCCTTCTGACTCACATATTATGTTTGACATCACATTTTATGTTTGACTTTGACTTGTAGATACCTGCAAATAATGGGATGTTAACTGCCTTATACAAATACCACAACCAAGACATACCTAAAGCTCTGCTGGGAGCTTCAAGCTTGCTAGTGGTTATCAACAGCTTGACTTCATACCAGATATATGCCATGCCTGCTTTCGATAATCTAGAGCTAAGATACACAAGTAATATGAACAAGCCATGTCCAACTTGGCTTCGATCCGGGTTTCGTGTGTTTTTCGGGTTCCTGACATTCTTCATTGCCGTGGCACTGCCGATGCTGAAAAGCCTGGCCGGACTGATAGGAGGGATTGCCTTACCTGTCACGCTGGCGTATCCTTCTTTCATGTGGATTATACTTAGGAAACCTAGGAAATATAGCTGGAGTTGGATGCTTAACTGGGTTCTGGGATGTGCTGGGATGGTCTTGAGCATATTACTGATCACAGCGTCTGTTTGGAGTATTGTTACAAAGGGAATTGAAGGGCATTTCTTCCAGCCAAAATAGCTTAAATGGCGAAGATGGATAACATGACACTTGATTCAAGGGAAAAAAAAACCGATTACAACATGATTTGTGTTGCCTGATTTATCAAATAACATGTGTAAATTTATCATTCATCTGAGTAAGTACTTTCGCTAATCCATGCCCAAGAAAGAAGTAATAAAACTGATCTGGTTTAGTCAAAAAAATTGCATAAGCTATATTATAGATATGATCAGCTTCAGCACCCCCACAATCCCAGCTGACATTAGTTGTTGGGATGGTATGAAATTTACAGAACAAATATGAATCACTTTATGACCGCCAGGAGAACAGTACGGTGCAGACTTACATAGATAAAGGAAGAAGCATCCTTCGTCTTTTTTTCCTGGATAATCTCACTTGCTTTGTGATTTTCAGGCACAAGAGGAGTAGCATCGTAACACATACTAGGATCAAAGCAAGACGAAAGTGCCTGAAATATAGGGACACTGCCGAAAATACCAGGAAAGCTAGAATGACAAGCTCCCATACCACAAACACCACAACATCCACCCTGCGGAAAATGATTAACCAAAAATTAGAATGTGTCCTGTATTTTTAGCAGATACTACATTTCCTAAAAACATCACAACATCCTCCGAATGTTTGTATTTAAGCAAATATTCCTGATATTCGACCGAGAGTAAATGTAAACATGTAAATAACTCACACATGCCATTTCTTTTATCCGCAAAGATATACCATTTTCATGATAATGGCACTGAACGTACTATACAATCATAAGAGTGGAAGGCGTCTCCTATCATCTCAACGAAATGACGATTTAATAGAACAACATGAACTCATTTCATAAAAGGCAATGTGTATCACATAAAAATCAGCAAATTTCTACATCAACAACTCCACAATACACCAAAACCTAATCAATAAAATTGAAACAAACCCTAACCTGGAGGACGTCGACGAGAGGCTGGAACTGGAGGATGAAAACAATGAAACGGAAGCCCAATCATGCATAGACCGAATCTGATACTCCCGTAGCTGTTCCGCCAATTTAGAACGCGTGATCATTTTCTTTCTCCTTCTTCTAATTCTCCGTCCTCCGGATTTCTCGTCCTCTCCAACTCCGTCGAATTCGCTCGCGCGATTAAGTAAATCGGCTATGTCGATAGAGGCAGCCGGAGATTGATGAAAGAGAGAGGGATCGACACTCTGGGGTTTTGAAGCGAGATCTCCGCTCTGTTAGGGACTCATCTGAAAGTGGTTGGGGTTTGGTAGGGTTTCGGTTCGTTTTGGAGGGTTTTGATTGAAGCCGGACGGAGGAGCGGTCGATCGAATCGAATTGACCTTGTTTTGGTTTCCGTTGACCTGTTCGGTTTCTCGAATCCCACCAATTTGGGACAGGAGAGTCCGGATTTGGATCTTAAGCATTGAAACGACGTCGTTAGTCAGTGATCAACGATGCTTTTCAGTAAAAAGAAGGTAAACTGAGATGTTGTTGTTGTTGTTGATAAAATTAAAATATCGAAAAACAATCCACAGTAATTTTGCATTTTAGTATTAAGATTTTGATTTTTTGTTTCTGGAATTTTGTTTTGCATTTTATTGATTTTATAATTATTGAATAAAATATTAACAGAAATAAATTAACACTAACACACCAAAGATCCGGACAGCTCCACAAAAATTCTACATCTTAATAAATTACTGTAGACTGAGAACTCAAGAATTGTACTTTGTGATCCATTAGAGCAACTCCAATGCGGTTGCTATAACGGGTTGTAAAGCTAAAAAGTGGCCACGTGTCAGTAAGAAATTTTACAACCCCTTCAAAGTTGCTATTCTCACAACCCTTTTACCACCTGCTCTATCTCTCAAACCCCTTGCTCTCACTCCCTTCCTCTCATCATCTATCCCTTCCTCCCCTCCATTCCTCTCAATTTTTGCAACTCATCCAACTGACAATTCGATTCGGTGCCATTGGGG
>JAWWMW010000395.1:24807-35004 GCA_035048345.1 Echeveria elegans
CTGCACTATTAAACTACTAACTAAGTGTCTCAGGATAACTAAGACAAGAGTGTTCCTCAAGGAAGTCAGTCTACACAATTTCAAAATCGATTTCATGAGTGACAAATTCGTCCAGATTCAGCTCCTGGAAGTATCACAAAAAAAATTGTAAGTGAAAATGTTGGTACATTAATTATGTAAATGAAGTATCATTATGGCCTTGCAAGCTTGGTAAATAGATTACCTTGTCCATGTAACGCTTCAGGAGAACTGGGATATCGGATTTTGGTTTGAGATCACCATAGAGCGAACCAGTAATAGTTTTTCCACAGTGTAGTACTTCATATGAGCTGAATGTCAGTTGTGCCATGGGTTTATCGACTCCTAGAACAATGGTCTTACCCCAACCCTTGGAAAAAAGAGAAACACAAAATAAACTTGTTCAAACGTCAAATTACACATGTACATGGAAAGATTGGTATAATATACACCTTTCTGCTGCAGGCAAAAGCTTCGTGTACCAGTGATGACATGCCAACACACTCAAAGCAATAATCTGCACCTCCTGAAGTCATCTCCTTGATCACCTGCATCGGTATCCATTCTTACCCATTTATTGATGACTTTATTATAAGTTCACAGTGAAAAACAAGGGGAACTGATTCATTCCACCTTTTGTGAGAAGACAAGTAAAGCATCAAACTCACTTGGAGGGATTGAGGAAGCGAAGGAACAAATTCAAATGTAACCGTTAGTTGCTTGTTTTTATTATAACATCTGAAAATGAAAATACAGATAAGATGACCTGACCTCGCTAACTTGTTTGCCCCCAGTATCTGCTGAGTTGACAAAATCTGTGACGCCAAATTTTTTCCCTGAGTGGTTCAAGAGTATACATAAATGACTCAGAAGCAACATACGGCCATAGGGGAAAATCTGAGGCAAATGCTAACCTGTTTCAAACTTGTTTGGATTAATATCAATTCCAATTATTTTGGAAGCCCCACATAATCTGGCCCCTTCAGCAACCTACCAACAGCCTAACATAAGTTAGGAACGTAAAAGGCACCGGAAGAAATTAAGAAACATACAGCGAGAGTATCAGACCGCTAAACCAATTGCTCCCAGTCCAAAAATAGCTACAGTAGATCCCTTTTCAACCTTGGCTGCTTTACAGGCAGCACCAACTCCTGCTAAGACAAATTCAAGTATAGTTCCATTGCTGAATTTTCATTATGGTGAATGTATGAAACAGATGACAATTACTTCAAAATATAAATAATATGGGTGTGAGCATTGAGCATCACTTTGAACTTCTATGATCCATTTTAAATGGTTTATATGTAATACCTGTTGATATACCGCAGCTGAGAAGGCAAGCTCGGTTTGGAGGGGCTGTTGGGTCGATTTTAGTCAGATGGGCTACATCAACAACTGTATACTCGGAAAAACTTGACACTGATAGGAAATGATAGATGATTTCCCCATTGGCATCAGTGAATCTGCTAGTTCTATCCCTTGGCATCCAAGGTGAATGCTTGAACGGGAGACTGGAGCATAGGTTGCTCTTTTCAGATTTGCAATCCACACATTCCGTACAATCTGGCACGAACGTCGGTACCACTGTATCACCTTCAGCAAAATCATTCACATTCTCTCCCACACTCTCCACAACCCTTGTATCATAAACATCATAGAAAATGTTACCAGTTAAGCCATGTCACAACCCATGAATTTCGTCTTAGAGTACCGTGATGTTACCAAACACCCAGAGTAAATTACATACCCGATTGCTTCATGTCCCAAGACTCTTGGGAAAAAGCCAGGCGGATCCTTAAAATCATACAGAACAACAACAAACCCATTCGTAGCAATGTCCAAAGAAAAGAAGCTAAATTTCCAGATAAACCAATTCAACCAATCAAACCTTCAATCTCCAGAATGTAACATCACTGTAACACAACGAATTACATATGATCCTTATCCGCACTTCACACTCCCTCGGTGGCGCCACAACAATCTCCTCAATCACCAGTCGCTTTCCCGCCCCTCGTGCAATTGCAGCTGTACAAAAAAAAAAAAAAAAAAAAAAAAAACCACCCAGCCTGCCTCAGTTACAAACACATTCCTTCACTCAGTAATCTCATCAAACACCTCTGTGCACAAATATTACCTCTGCACCTTATCGGCTTCCCAGCACTCCCCATCATTCTCTCTCAGCTCTTCATTCAGACACTTACATAAACACTGCGTGCATAAATTCAAACTCAATTTAACAACAACAGACGCTGCATCGTTGTCGTTGTCATCATAATGCGATAATAATTTAATCCAACCTAAAACCAAAGAGACCGATAGATGATCCGATCGGCACCACTGACTACACAATTATTTTTTGTACGTTCACGTGCCGACGCGCTTCACGTTTTATGTGAAGTCCGACCGCGACCCCGCGTCGTGATCTTCCAGTTCCAGCTCATGTTAATTTGGCTCTAGTCATATCTGTTTTCCACGTGGAGTAGCATCGGGACGACGTCGTTGTGCTTTAATGTAATGTCTTTCTTGCGAAATCCAGGTGCATGTTTTGTGCTTTGCACAGTTTGAAGAAATGAATTTGCCGACAGGGCTGTGGTACATTAGTTGGGAGTCGGTTATGATTTTTTAATGTGTAAGTTCAAACCATTACTCCACCATTTTGTTCATTTCCCTTTCATGAAGATTTTTTCATTTCTAAGTTCTTTCATTCCTTCTTCATGGAGTGCAGCTTGCTATGCCGGTCTAGGTGATTGCGTGAGTGCCGTTCCATGTTAACTGTGAAGAGTTGATATCAGATATTGAGATTCTGTTAGTGTTACAGAATGTTTTTCCAGTTGCACTTATAAGTCTTAGTTGTAGCTTGAGATGTCGTTAAAGCTTATGATACTCAGTAGATAAACAGCTCAAGTGTCTTAACCCACGTCGGCAATCAGCCTAGTGGTGAGCCTATCTCATTAGTGTTCTCTTATTGACTTCTTAGAACTTGTACAATGATCTTTTCTACTATTCTAGCAACCTATATAGGATCTTTTATGCTTATCCTATCAAGCTACACATGATCTTTTATGTTATCCTAGCAACCTTTACAATTCTTTCAACTCTGATCAAACTACCTATATACTACGTCTCTCCACCAGTATAGCTAGAACAGCTCAAACGCTTCACGTCTCCTCGAACTGATCTCCTTCAGTTGACTAGTTGTCCTTTCAACTTGGAACGATCTCACGTACAACTGATCTCCTTCAGTTGTCTAGTTGTCCACACAACTAGGAACGATTTTCCGCAAACTTCTTCAAAAGATATGGACTCGGTTTTAAGGTGTTTGCGAAAAAGATTTTGACTTAAGCTTCTGAAATCGATGACGTTCTTGAGAGTCTGCTTCTCTATTTATATGCATCAAGAGCTTTGTCGATTTCCTATTCGGATTAGGAAAAATGAACAAATTGCCAAGTCCGAGTATCACTAAAATCTTAATATCTCCGAGCTTAAGAAACTTACCTGATTTGATCTTTTTTGGAAACATTATCAAATCCTAACTCCGAACTGATTTTCTTCTTCTGGTTCGGCTTCCTAATTTACGCTTTAGTAAGTCGAGGTACTCCGTTTGCTTTTAGGAATTCATCTGCAATTGCTTCCGCACTTGATTCTGAAATCTGCGATTCTGCGATCATACGAGCTGAGTTGTAGCTCCATTTTCAGTATCATATTCAACTTTGCCTACAGCTTCATCTTCAGTTTTGCTCCAAATGATGTCACGCGTCATTAGACCAACACATGTATAAATGAAAAATACAAAGCATATCTGGAGCACCTACCAACACTATATTATATGGCACCTTGTGCCCTGTATAATTGACATCCTAGTATGTTAATGGCACAAGGTGCACCAATTTTGCAGCAGCAATATGAGTACACCAATACACCAATTTTACACGTTCCCACTGATACAAAGAGATGATTACAAACAAAACCAACACCACTTTTATAGTTCACACTAGATGAATGTCATTTTAAATGATATATTTGTACAATTCAAACACGATGACATCACACATTTCCTCAAGTTTGTACTTCGTAGTGCCATTTGGAAAACACTGCGAGAATAAAAGGAAAATATAGATGAGTAAATAACAAGGTTTAACAAACATCGTTTTTAATTGACATCCAAGTTTTTTAAGTGCCATGTAATAATTGAGAAAAAATACTAGCATATCTCAGAACACCTACCAACACCATTTTACATGACACTTTCTGCCATGAAAAATCAACATCCAAGAATCGAAAACACTAATTTACATGACACTTTCTCAGAACACCTACCAATACTAATTAAAATGGCATCTTCTGCCATGTATAATCGACATCAAAGTATTTTACATGGCACAGGGTGCCATTTATAATCAAAAAAAATACCAAGCATCATAAGTTAGAGCATCTACCAAGGTGCCATGTAGAATCAAAAAATAATAATAAGTAAATGTTGAGAATATAGATGAGTAAATGGCAAGTCAGTTTATTAATCAGATAATGATGATCTGAAAATTAAAAGCAAATGTTGAGATTATCAAAATGAAAAGAAAATCTTACTTGGTTTAGATAATCAATATGGACTCCACCTTTGTCACAAAGATAAGATAATATGTCATTAATATATTTCATGCAATCTATAATCAACATACATATAATAGATAGCACAGGGTGCCATGTTTATTGACATGGTATAATTTTTGTAACAAAGAGATGGTAGAGAGTGTCATATGTGAACAACATACATATAATAGATGACAGAGGGTGCCATGTATAATCGACATATATATAATATATGTGACAAATAGATGACAGACGATGTCATGTATAATCGACAGTGTCATGTATGAAAACACATGAGTCATTCAAAAACGCAAAAAATCAGCACATATTTGAACTCGACCTAACGCCAATCAATCATTGATGTTAGGGTTCACGTCCGAGAGAAACTAAGATGAAGAGAAGTTCAATACATGGCGACGAAGATGCGAAAATGAATACGATGACGACACAAAATGAAGCCAACAAGAACACTCGAAGTGAAAACTGAGATGAAGAGGGTTTCGCTCAATGTTATTTCTAAAAATTAAATTCGTCAAATACATTATATGCATGTCAATTATAGATGGCACATTTGTCACATCCGTTATATGTTTGCTGATTATATATGGCACTTTCAGCCATCTATTACATGTATGTTGATTATAGATGGCACCCTCTGCCATATATTTGTCACATCTATTATAAGTATGTCAATTTTTTAGGGCACCCCCTAACATCTATTATATATGTTAATTATAGACAACACTTTCTGCTATCTATTTGTTCAACAAAGTTTCAATGTCACTAACACAAACATTCTTCTCCATGTGCATCAAATCAATACAATGTCGAACTTCAAGCATATGCCAGTATGAAAGATCAAAAAATTGATCGCTTCTTCGAAACACAACATAGCCTGATCATTCCATTTACCGAAACAATTTTGATTATTTATGAGACTTTCTACTATTTCAAACCGTGACTTTCGATGTGGTTTTTCCTTGTGTATACTTTTTCCATTGAATACAGCGTTCCTAAGGCGATATGGATGGTTTCTTGATAGAAATCTCCTATGACCCATGTAGCTCATTTTACGAAGATTCTTCGTTTCTGCTTCACAGATTAGACATGCTTTGTAACCTTTTACATTGTAGCCTAATATATTTCCATAATTAGGAAAGTCATTGATAGTACAAAATAAACTCTAAAATAACTAGGTTTTTATTTTATTTATAATTGTTTTGAAAAAGAGTGATTTATCTGGTCGCAATTGAACAATATAGAAAAACGTCATTGCATATAAATTCATTTTTTTAAAATTTAAAGCAAAAGTAGAAAAGTGCGGACTATTCGTAATTGAACGGAAACTGCATCAAAGTCAAAGTACTAAGTACATTCTCGTCTCATTTTTATATCATTCATTCATTTTTTTTGGGGTTACTTTAGAAAATTTATTTCTACAAGTAATCAAACACATTTCGTAGGCTTGTACACTTTCCAATCTTTCAAGTAGTATAAATTGTCGTTTTGCTCGCCACTACTTTCAGACTGGGGACTATCACGTTGTCCTTTGTCACTTTCGTCATGCATATTGCTTATTTCCTTACGAAGGCTCGCCCTGCGTTGCGTTTTCGCTTCTTCGTTAGCTAACTTTTGGTGTTTTTTGTAATTGCATCTTGAGTTTGAAAGGGATAGTAGATTATCATATAGTCAGAGGTGGTTTAGTTTGTTTATTTATTCTTTGTTTCTTATATATACTTTTATTATGTATCATATACAATTATCTTTTACATTTATGAAACATTAGCATGTTAAATTTTGACTAGCTCATATACGGATATGGTCTCATCTCGACTCAAAATCTCATGCTTGTAAGTCATGATTCCATATCTATACATAAGCTAGTCATCTCTTTCTCTTCTAGTCGATGTTGGACCTTTCTTCAATTGTATTACTCAACAATCTATTCCTCAATTGGAGAAATGTCAAATGCGCTCTCTTGCGATCTCCCTTGACTGTAACATCATAGGTGCGCCCTTTGTGACTCCCTCCTTTGAGGTCCTTGGCCTAAATAACCCTCTTTGTCGCCCCCACGACTCCAATGGCATGGTCAATACTTGCCCAATGCAAGTCTTTAAGTTGTCATGCAACTTTCCTTTACCTTGGGGTGTCTCCTCTTCTCGTTATTTAAATCATCATAGCATGTCCCTCACACTTCATACTCGTCCCAGATCACACTATGGACTCTGAAGCAAAAATGCAGCACAAGATGAGCCTTCGTAAACAAATAAGCAACATGCATAGCGAAAGATACAAACGACAACATGGTAGTCTCAATCTGATAGTGGTGACGAGTAAAACGATAGTCAATCTCAATGTGCTTCATAGACTCATCATACAAAGAATCTTAAGTGATTTTAATGACAACATAGTTGTTGTCTCATACATTGGAGTAGGCTCGAAAAGAAAAGTACTCATTAAATAACCAATGTGATCATATAATCTCAACAATAGTAGACCCCATAGCACAATACTCCGATTTTGTAGAAGAATGAGAGCCTATTGTTTGTCTTTTTCTCCTTCATGAAATAAGAGAGTCGCCATGGAATCAGAATATACAAAATCTAGTCACATATTTTAACCAGGATGATCACTAGCACAATCAACATCAAATTAAGTTTGCAACTCTAACAAAGATGTTGTAGGAAAGAACAAACATCGAAATTGTGTCACGTGAAGATACTGAAGTATACAAAGTACATTTTTCCATTGAACATTTGTAGGAGTTAAAACAAACTTGAAAACATTATGGACAACATAATCAAAATCCTGTATGGTACTCTAAGATATACTTAGCTCCCAACCAGAGAGTAAGATATGAAAAAACATCACCGTGAGTGGAAGAACATGGGAGTCTCAATTATCAGAGGTCTGCGTATCAGAAAGAGGGGTTTGACTAAGGATGTCACTGATATAGTTACATTGCGAGAGACATCAGCCTTGTGTAAGCTACTTATATTCAAGGAATGTATAGTCACGTCTTAATATGATGATCGAGCTACCTCTCAAACAAGAATCTCAATGTTAGGTCGGGACTGAACTGAATTGGTGGAACTAATTTTATGCACATGCCCTTGAATTTCGATTTAGCTAGATCAATGTAAGATATAATGTTGAATGATCTCGATGACCACAACCCTCTGTTTTATTCTATATATATGAAATCATTTTAAAATGCATATTTCAAGAAATCTATTTCACCTATCTATCAATGCTACGAAAATGATAAATTGAATATGCAAGGACAAAGTTTGGTGTATGGAAAATAACCGCGCGAATGTCACAACTCATGCCTTGAACCATTGGGCCTTGAGACTGATATAACCAGATATTCGTACACCATTTCACACATTACTAAGCGCACCACCCAAAAATCTCATGATAGGCATGTTGACTTGAGTCTTGCCCCCCACCCCCGGAAGTAAGGAGTGGGTGAGTTGAAAAACCATTCCAGAAGATGTGGTCAGATGTTTGAATTCGAGATTCTGAAACTGCGTTTGATTTCTTATTTTGTCGGAAAAAAATAGCAGGGATACTATTAGGTAAATTTATATTGTGATTTTTACAATCACACACGGTGGCGAGGTCAAACGACTAATAACACTACATAAAATGTTGACATCAAACAATTTCAGAATCAAAAAAAAAAAAAAAAAAGTAACCAAGATAAATACCACATATATCTTCAGAGTGAGGTAGAACATGAGGCCCCTATAATGAAAATGTTTTTAATCATATCTTTGCCTTTAATTATCCGTCGCTTTCCAAAGGAAATAAGAATCAGATATTCAGATTATAACCGCGCATCTGGACACAAGTAGTTGTTCGTTGAAACATAGAATCGTTTTATGCATCATACAAGCAATCGTAGGAAAAGAAAAATATATGTATAGATCAGAGAAACACAACACCAGCAGGCAGCAGCATGTATGGTTTCGCTCAACGTCTGCATTGAGAAATATTGCTGCAGCCGCGTTTGTAGGGGTTAGCCTGACCTCCTCGCTGGCAATTGTAGTACGACGCGCCACGTTGATTACAAGGCACTCTGTTCCTATTCATAGCTCCGTAGCTAATGTACTGCGTGGTGGCCAAAATGCGGCGATTGCTCTCCGAGTCAACGTCAAACTCATCCTCAGCTGTGCACTCGCCAACCTTTCCATCGCATGTGAGGGCGTCGGTTGTCCATGTGATGGTGGTGTAGTCGTAACTGCTGTCGGATGCGTAGACGGCTGATGCAAAGCTGATCAGGGCAATGGTGAGGATGAGAAGCTTGGAGTTGGAGATGGACATTGTTGTTGTGGGTTTTTGATAGTCAGGGTTCGATTTCTCTCCTCCGGATGGGAGTGGGTTGAAGAAGAGAAAAGAAATGATGGGTTTGTGACAATTTGGAAGATGTTTGATATAGATGAGTGGAGGAGAACTGCCATCAAGGTTTGGGTACCCACTTTGTCAAGTAGGCGGGAATTGAAGGTGGGATGGACAGAGACGAGATTACATTACGAATACATTCTGGCATGTCCACTGCTCTTTTCTGTTTCAGGTCGTGCGGAGAGGTACTCCATATAAGCAGAGGGTGTGAAGTGATGTTGTTATATACCGATCGATTCAGATCAAGTTTACAATAATAAGTACTTGCTAGTTATATTTCGGTTGACTTTGTCTCCTTAAACTTCTATAAGTCAGAGAGCATCTTGAATTGATTTTGCTTAAAAAGTATGTCTCTATTTGATACCAAATGTCCGAGTTATAAAACAACCGCAAGATTTCCATTTTGATATTGTTAATTATGGACAATTATATCTACAATTTTTGATATCGTCTCGAATGAGCTATCGAACATGTCAAACACGGGCGTGACTCGATCGACCAATTTTTGAACTCGTTTAATTTGTGTATATTAAAATCTTTAATTTTTAATGGACAGACCGGGCCCGTATGTTGTGTGTAAATTTAAACTTTTAATTTTTTAATTGGATGAAATGGGCTCGTGTAGTCACGCGAAGGATAGAAAAATGATTGAAAAATTAAATAGAGTGGAGAGATATTTTGATCACTTCATATTTGACCGTCCGTTCACCTATTCTATTATATATTAGATCATATAACTACCCTCTCAAATAAAGCTACCTAGAAAACGACCAGTTCAAAAAGATAAAGTTTCTGATTAATCACTCTTGTGTAATGTCATATAAAAGTTCGTCAATTGGGCGTTTAATTTTTTTTTTAAAATAACTTATATAAAAGCATGTGGCAAGGAAGTGTTTTGGTTATTCCTTTGCAGGAAGTGTTGTGTTGTGTTCGTCTTCGAGACGTGTGATTAGAAGTGATATTGGCTCTTTGTAGGGTGTGACCGTTACATTATCGTGTCGATGTCGAATTTTGGTGGAAATGTCACTTAAGATTGTATGTTAGTCAAGCCCGTCGTCCCGACGGGAATTGTTTCTGTTAAATTTAAAAATATTATTTCCTGCACAAATTTTACATTTTTTTAAAATTTACACATTTTTTAATTTTTTATAAAATTTACATATTTTTATAAATTTTGTATTTTTA
>JAWWMW010000396.1:0-19652 GCA_035048345.1 Echeveria elegans
TTATTTTGTTATTGTCCAAAAACTTAAAATGTTATGTTTGATTTTGTAACAAGATATTAAAAATTAACTCTATGATGGTTGTTTCTAATAAATAATTCACATATAAGTTATATTATTTGTGTTAAATATAGGTGTATACAAAAATATATAATAATTATTTAAATACATAAATTATTTAAAAGTATTTAAAATTTCGATTAGACTCATGCATGATGCATCGACTCCCGATTCGACCCGGTTGAACCCATGAACCCGTGACCCTATGATCTTATCGAGTCGATCATCGATTCGGTTTTTACAACATTGGTTTTCAAGCTCAAGGTTTATTGTGATGGAGCTTTGAATGTGAATAATGTGAATCAATAATGAGATCGGTCCGACCAACTGATTTTAAATTATTCAATTCGTACAAATATATGTACAGTCAACCCTCTCTATAACATTCCAAAATATTTGGACAAAATGGGTAGGATGTTATATAAAAAAAGGCAGAGACTGTTATAACGAGAATTTTTATAAGGGAAAATTTGAAACGGTAATGAGTCAAGATAGCTGTTATAACGACAAATCTGTTATAAGAGGCGCGGTTATAGTGAATAAGGTGCGTCGGTGGAATTAGGGCGTTATCAATTTGCGTAGACGAATGACGTGGCAACAACAACCAAGATACGCTGAATCGAGTTATTCATCTCTCGTTCATCCCCAAAGGCCAAAACGACCTCCTGCGACTGGTATCGTCTCAAACCCTAAACAGTAGCTGGAAGCAACAGTTTAGGCAATCCGCCAAGCGCAGTCGGAACGTTATTTGGCTTGCAGCTTTACCCATCGGATTTTCAGGTTGGGTGTGGTGGTCATGATTGCGTTGCTTAGGTGTTCGTTAGGGTAGATCTGTTGAATTTGGCGATGACTTGCCGCTAGTGAATTTTTATTTTTATTGAATTTTATATGTTGATTGAATTTGGATTTGTGATTTCTGTAGACCTAATTTTGTGGCGGTGTTGGAATTTTAAAGCTGAGGAGGGATGCTTTTATCCATTCATTATGAAATGAATTGTTTTTAGATACCAAATTTTAGACTTAAAGTGCTGCTGCCCTGGTGGTAGGAATTGGATTTTTGGTGTCGCCATTTTGGAATTCTTATAGTGATTTGGGCATCTTAAATTTTGGCAATTGATATTTGTAATGAATCTACTGATTAGCCGTCCCTGTGGTCGTACTGAGTTTTCCTCACAATTTTGTGAGTTTAGAAATTGTGCGTCTGTAATGAAATGCTTTTTTTATTTATTTCTACTTTTGATTGCTTATTGAGGTTGTGGCTTTTAAGGTGTTGGTGGAGATGTCAACTCCCGCAAGGAAGAGGCTGATGAGAGATTTTAAAAGGTTGCAGCAAGACCCCCCAGCAGGAATCAGCGGAGCACCTCATGACAATAATATAATGCTTTGGAATGCTGTGATATTCGGGTGAGTCTTTCCTTAAGAAAAATATGATAAAAAACATAACCATTGTAATGGAGACTAGCATGTCTGTAATTTTTGTCCTGGTCCAAATTACGCAGAATGGCTTAATATTGTTAAATGTTTTCCTGCAGACCTGATGATACACCATGGGATGGAGGTAACTCGATTTCAGCTATATTGGCTAAGAAATTATATTGGCTGAAAGTACTGCATCTTGTATTGTTCTTGTGCTACAATGTTAGCAAAAATATATGTGCCCTGCACAAATGTTGAATGCCCAGTGACTTTTTGGCAATGCATAGGTTTTCTTACTGCTCCTGAATCTGTCATGTATATGATTCCAATTCGTACGGATATTATTTTTAAAATACATCTTAGGTCTTAGCCATGAGAACTTAGAATATGCAATTGTATTTTTTCTTTACACTTTCACGAAATGGTAGCTCCCCTGTGAATTTAATTGTGTATCTCATCGAAATGCGTCACCTAGCTTCATGGAGCATGTGATGTTTTGAGCCTTTGAGTTTGACATCAGTGGCTTGTCAAGCTAGTTCTATAAGTTGTGGCCATTAATTGTAGGCAGGAATGATGCTCCTTGGAAGTATTTGCATAAACTTTGTAACCATAAAACCTCTACTGCGTGCAGGTACGTTCAAGTTGACTCTTCAGTTCAGTGAGGACTATCCAAACAAGCCTCCTACTGTGAGATTTGTTTCCCGGATGTTTCATCCTAACAGTAAGTATAATATTTCAATGCTTTTCATGACAATTACATAATCTTCAAAACCATTATTGTGTGCTTACTGCTTAAGCAGTTCATTGACATTCCAAAATGAATGTTTCTATAGTTTATGCTGATGGAAGCATATGCCTTGATATTCTGCAAAACCAGTGGAGCCCAATTTATGATGTTGCAGCTATCCTCACATCCATCCAGGTATGGAAAAAGATTTTTAGCTATAAGTATCACAATTCTCTGCCAGTGCTGGCAGTGGTGTGATTTCTTTATTGATCTTAGAATCATTGTCTCACAGAAACTGTCAGCAATCTCTTCACCATTTTATCACTATCGTGCAATACAGTTGTGTTTACTGGGGGTGTTGGAGTGTGAAATCTGTCATGTCCTCATCAAAACAAAACATTTGTTACTAATGTAATTCGGACTTTTCTACTCACTCTTTGTATGTTGTATTGGAAGTATGTAACTATAAATGGACAGTGTCAAAAATGTCTTCCATTTCTGCAATCTGCATGCTTAGCTATGGCCTGTTGGTTGAAGATTCATTAGGGATCACATGTATTTGACTTGAAACGCGTGTCTCTTCCGACCCTATGAGGGGTAAATGTGATTAGCTTCTGTTAGCAATGATATATTCCAATCTCAGCGGACAAGCCCTTTGCATGTTCATTTCAACAGTAGTTACTGTAAGATTGACCTGTGAAGCTGTGAGAGTCGGGTGCTGAGTTCTGAAATTTGTTTTAGTTGCATACTATTTGTCATTTATGACGTGTGACATAGTTATATTATCTTGTGAAACACATGTTAACAAAAGTTGATTTTTACTTCTTCCTGATGATACCATGCAGTCTCTTCTTTGTGACCCAAATCCCAACTCTCCAGCCAATTCTGAAGCTGCTCGAATGTTCAGTGAGAACAAACGCGAGTACAATCGTAAAGTGAGGGAAATCGTGGAACAGAGCTGGACTGCTGACTAAGCCATTTGTTGCAATGTAATGCTGTGCAATGCAATGAAGGAGGAGGCACACCAAGCTTAAACAATTTACTGTAACTGTTTCTAGCATCTCCAGAAATAATCATAATACTCGTCATTTCATCAGTATTCAGTTACTTTCCTACATTTGATGATGCTGCTGCGAGCTGCCGAATTATCCTTTATTTCCATGCTACATTTCGTGTAAATGACAACTGTATGTATAAATTGGATTCAGAAACTATTTTCCTACATCTAGAATTAACTCTATACATATCATTAAATCACCTGAATTGCCGGTTTGGTGCTGCGAAACACATGTTAACAAAAGGGTGTGTTGGTTTCCAGGAGCTGTTTGACGGAGTCGACATCCATTTTGGTGCTGCTGCCTTCAATGATTGGTGCTGTGCTGTGCTGCTGCTGTATGGTTGTGGTGAGAATTGAGATGAGCCTTTGGACTTTGGTTTGTGTTGGTATTGTAGTGGTTTAGCTGGAAGACTAAACTGTTCGCGCAGGCAGCATAAAACAATCTCCTGAAAAGAACGTTCTGAACTGAGCTTCGTTCTTCTAGAGAGTTCCATCATATAAAATGCACCTTCCTGCTCACAACGCAACATCACCTTTCAATCGCCGATTGACTTAAGCAGCGCTGGTTTGGTTCTCGCCTCATATTCGTGACATCATGCATTATTTCATGTTTGATGTTTCAAATCGCAGGGTTGATTAATACAATCCGTTGTTGTCGTTTATTTATTTATTGAATGTTGGATGTCGCCGGTCGGTCGCCTTCTAGGGTTTGTAGTTGTATCTGATCGATCGTTTAGGTTCACAAAATTGTGGAAATTTTGAATTTTATGCTATGTATTCAGAATCAGTATCATCTGAATTTGATCTGTCAGTCATATTGGAATCTAATTGATTTTGATGGATGCTGGTTGAATATATCAGATTTTGAGTATTGATTAAGTTTGAGAATTGAGGGTGTTCTGATGTGGATAGTTATCATGATTGCAGATTTCAAGGATGACGGGAAGAAGCTACAGCTACAGTCCATCGCCTTCCAGAGGTTATAGTGGAAGGCACATAATTCCTAGCCCTAGAGGTCGATATGCTCGTGGAAAGGAACTTCCTACCAGTTTGCTTGTGCCCAATCTTCGCGTTTTGCATTGTTGTTCTTATTATGAATTTCGGTACTCAACATGGACAATTACTGGAACTAGATGCGCTCCCGTTGTCCTAGATCATTGTTATTAAATTCTTATCTCTGAATCTCGGTGACAGATGTGGGTTTAGGAATTGTCTACATACATTACTGCTGGTTTTGGTGATTTACTTAACTGTAGGTTGAGTTGGGTGCTTTGGCGTACGAAAAATAGCAGAAGCTTAGAATCATGATGAAAATGCATGGGCTTGGAGACGGACCACACTGGTTTATTTCTTATGCGTACTTTCCTTCGATATCGTCGGCTTACTCGTTACTCAATGGGATCTCAATAATCGTATGTAGAAAAGAGTCCGTTAACCTCCCATTACCCATTAGCTTACTGGGATAAATGGTCTCAAAATTCATTAAATTCATTACCCATTAAGAATCCGCTCGTTAGTGTCAATAGTGTTAATGAGATAAAAGAAATATTTTCCATTCAATTATCATCTGATTGTGCCCGTCAGTTAACATCCGCTCCCGCCCTATTTGGCATCTCTAAGTAAGGTGTCAAAATATCACATTATCCAATGAGATTTCAATAATCATCCGTTAAAAAAGAGCTAAAGCTCATTAGTCCCAACAGTGTTAATGGGATAAATGAGATTTTTTCAGTTATCCCAATACCCAATTGTGTCCGTCCGTTAACATCTCATTTCCGCCCGTTTTGACAACTCTACCTGGTATACATATCCAATATGCATCATAGCAAAAGCTTATTTTCAATCACTAAACTATACCTAACTTATACGTATTTTTTAACTAATTATATAGCTGATGCATTGATGATGCTTTTATAATATATGAGAAGGGGTAAATCATAAACACACATCACAAGGAGAGAAATGCAAATGAGAATATAACTAAGAAAATTAATAAACATAAAAGATCTATAATCATTTAAAAAGACAAAAAGTCTCACATTCTCAAGTTAATTTGGATTTCTCTATGCAAACGGATTTTAGCTCTATACAAATTGAACTCAATCCATATTATTTTTGATGGATCCAACACAACTTCCTTTACCAACAATATCTGAGAGATACTAGCACTGATGTACCGGATCACATAAGAACTCCGCAGTTAAACGCTCTTAGGCGAGAGCAGTACTAGAATGGATGACCGCCTGAAAAATCCTCATATAAATCTCCATAAATCAAAAAAAAAAAAAAATCTAAGAGTAAGAGATGCGTATACAACCCAAATTCAATCGCTCAATTAACTCGAAATCAGATGAAACATAAACGAATTGAACCGACCGAATCGTTACCGTCTCCCGGAACGGAGCACAACCTCAATATTCGCCGATCGATCCTCACTCGCAAAACCATCGGACTTTGCCGAATGGACGCTACTCGCTCCTTACTCCTACCCGCCGATTTATCTCCGGACCTTATATCCTTTCTCAACAGCGACATCAGCATCAAAGACGATCTCGATCGAGCGCCTGATATCAGTTCCCAATTGGAGCATCAGTGCGCTGGATTGGATCAGAGCCTGCTACATCTCAACCAAAAGCTGGAATCGATTCTGATTTCTTACGCTTCGCATTCTGATGATCTTTCTGATGCGTTCAAAGGAATCGGCCTTAAATTTAATGATCTGCGATCGGCGTCACGCATTTACGCCTTCTCCACAGGTCCGCTCTTAGTCTGTCGAATTTGACTCTCTTTTTTTTTCTTTTTTTTTGTGTCGATGGAATAAATTTTGAACTCAGATGGACTGAAGTCTTGGTTGTGACTTAGATGGAGGAAATGGAACGGCTGAAAGGATTTTGGGTGAAGAATTGCCTGCTCTGGCGAAGCAAGTGGCGAGAGTCGAAACTGTCCGAATTTATGCAGGTGACTTTTAGTAAGAGTATGTGGTTATAACTATGAGAATGGAATCATACTATGTTGCACTTGCACACTAGAAATCTGCATTGTAATATGATCCTCATTGACGAAAATGTGGAAACAGCCCATTAGAATATACAAATGGTGTATATTTATTTGCAAAGAGTTTTGATATTTGAATGAGCGAGCCTTAGTAGTCGATGCCATTATCAGTTACATCACTATGTTGTATACAGTATACTTGTATGTGCTTCTTCCATTATATTTAGTTTTGAGATTTTGTTCATTCCGGCATCGGTGTCAATTTTTGTGTGCTCTTTCATGGAGCTTTATTGCAGTATATTTGGCATATGCGTCTTCCGTTGTTAGACGCAGTATGACTGAAATCTCAGTGTAGTATCATGTGGTTAATATTCATAGTAGCTTTTTGGAATTTTTGACTCGCTGGAGATAAACTTTTATCGCTTCATCTTCGTAATACAAACTAATAGAGTTACATACTTGTGTCAGTACAATATTTCTGAACATCTCAGCTTCCTTTCTAGAAACTTCTTTAAAGTTGGACACAATGGTTGGCGATGTTGAGGATGCGGTGTCTTCTGCAATGGAAAAGAACCTCAGGAAGCATACATCAGCGCAGACATCAGATGTCAGTAACTTCTTCATTTCAAAAAATGCATCATGTATCACTTTAGTTTGATCCCCCCTTGCCTTTCATTTGTATAATACTACAGGAAGCACGAAAGCTCGCCATTGATTCAATCAAACTGGTAGAACACACAATGAGTTCTGTTGCTAAAAAAAGGCCTCACTGGACACATCTTCTGTCAGCTGTTGATCATAGGGTAGATTGTGCATTAGCTATTCTTAGGCCTCAAGTTATTGCTGACTACAGAAAGCTTCTTGCTTCACTTGGATGGCCACCACCATTATCTTCCATGAATCTCGATTCTGTAATAGAGCATGTGGACTCAAACCCACTTTTTAGTATGCAAGGAGACCTCAAAAAACGATATTGTGAAAGCTTTCTCGCCCTGTGCAACTTACAGGAACTGCAAAGGAAAAGAAAAGCCAGGCAACTGAAGGAGTTTAAGCAAGAAGTCATTCAGAATCAACCACTTTGGGCAATCGAAGAACTTGTGTATCCTCTATCAATTGTATTCCAACGTCATTTCTCGAAATGGACTGACAAACCAGAATTCATTTTCGCTCTTGTGTACAAAGTAGCCAGGGATTATGTGGACGCCATGGATCTGTTACTACAGCCATTGGTTGATAGAGCGATGCTTACTGGTTACAGTTGCAGAGAGGAATGGATTTCTTCAATGGTTTTGTCCCTATGTACTTATTTGGCTAAAGAGATAATTCCTATCTTAATTAGTCAGCTAGAAGAGGATGGTCCTTCTTCTAATAATGACAGAGGCAAAATGTTGTGGCTAAACTTTGTGGACTTGATGATTAGCTTTGATAAAAGAATTCAATCTCTGCTTGTACAATCAGAAGTATTACTTCAAGAAGATGGGAGTCTGCATAGAACCTCCTCTTTATCTGTTTTTTCGGATAGGCCTGATTGGCTTGATCTGTGGGCAGAAATTGAACTGACTACTACACTCGATAAGCTTAAGATGGAGGTTACAAATGAGAAAAATTGGATCCGTCAAACTGATGACGATGTCTTATCTGGTCATGAGAATTACAAGTCCCCTAACATTTGTGGTATCTTTGTTCAGCTACTTTCTTCAGTGGTAGACCATTGTCGGTCATTGCCAAATCTTGCTTTGAGGTCACGATTTGTTAGCTTAGCTGGTGTGCCACTTGTACAAAATTTTCTGGATTGTCTGATCCAAAGGTGCCAAGAAGCTGAAGGGCTGACTGCCCTTACTGATGATAATGCACTCAAGAAAGTTGCCAACTCCATCAATGCAGCTCACTATTTGGAGTCCGTTCTAAAGAACTGGGAAATGGATTTCTTCTTCATTGAGTTGGTAGATGGTCAGGAAGACCTATTGCAAGGTAACCATGTGACGCCTGAAGAAGCAGTGAAGAGTTCTAGTGATGGGATATTTGAAAAGGAATTGAAGCGGCTTGAAAAGTTCAGAATGGATTGGGTGGAGAAAGTTTCACTAGTTATTTTGAGGGGGTTCACTGCTCAGTGCGGTGACTACATGAAGAACAGAAAGCAATGGCAAAAAAAGTTAGAGGAAGGTTGGACTGTATCACCTTCATTTGTTGTTGCTTTAGAGTATCTGCAGGAAAAAATGACACTAGTGGAACAAAATCTAAATTCTATTGACTTTGTAAGGTTCTGGAGAAGTGTGGCTTCAGGAATTGATCGACTGCTGTTCAATGGTGTCATTATAGGCAGCATCAAATTTCATGATGCAGGAACTGAGAGATTGAGTGGTGATCTTCAAATGCTATTTGGAGTTTTTGGAACCTGGAGTTTGAGGCCTGAAGTTTTCTTTCCGAAGTCGAGTGAGGGCTTACAACTGTTGAAAATGGGGCAGAAAGATCTACAGCAGTTTATGGCTGCAAGAGAAAAAACCTGGTTATGGAACCATGGGATATGCGCTTTGAGTATAACGGAAGCAGATAAGATAGCCAAAAGTAGAATTTTTACCAGTTAGCCAGCTCAAAGTTAAGTCTTGTGCGTTTGTGCAGATGTACGCTTGGCGGTCAGAATTGACTTTTAAAATAGGGCTTAAAGGAAACATCTTAAATTATTTCTATAGACGAAATGAAGTTATTTTCCATGATATAAATGGATCCTCCAAATTTGTTTTGCTTCTTAATCTGTATGTATGCTTATATTTTGAGTATAATTTTTCATGCGCTAAAGTTGTTTTTGTTTTTCATGTTTAAGCTGTTTTGGCTTTCCCGATAAAGGTAGTAGACTTTTACAAAGACTAGTTATAAAAGCCTTCATTTTTATTCATCTTGTTACTCCATGTTAAATGTGTTTGAATGAATCACGAATAAAGAGAAAGTTTCAAAATGGCGGAAGTTCCAGAAAAGTTGTCACTAACTGCCTCATGACTTGGCAGGAGGTTATCCAAAAGTTCAAGGTCATATAGGCTTGGGTTCACCTTTCTGAAGCAGCACCAAGAAACTGGGCGCTTCATATAAGCTCTATGAGAAAGAATGGTGAGCCTTTCCCCTGTAAAGTTCAAATTAGAATCCTGGCCGCTCATTGAGGTACTTATAAAATACTAAACTGTACTTGACCTGTAATAAGCCAAAAGGCGGAGAATGTTGCTGTATATGTATATCTCTGGGAAGCTTTTAGGTCCTTTTGACACATTCTTGAAATAGGTTCCTGACATGGTATGGAGTGCAAACTGGGAGTTATAGTTTATGCAATATAAGCCACAGCTTGAGTCCAGATCCTCTGTCAATTTTTTGAGTTTAAACTTCCCAGTCAGTTAAAGCCGAGGGCTTGTAATTGAAAGGTCAACACTTGACAAGATGGTGTATGCTCTCAAGATCAGGCACTGACAGTACAGCACTCCTGTTGGTATATCCCCTTCTATTGTTTGTGATTTTCATGTGATGTGTATTACAGGGGCGGAGGCAGGCACATGCCATGCCCCCTCAAATTTTAGGTCAGGGTATATAGGTATTCAGATCTGGTGCAGCAAGTGCAAGCACGCAATCTGAATCGTAAGGTGAATGAGAAAGAAAAATATTTTTATCATTTGTAATTGTGTTTTTGAGTCATGTAAATAGATAAGTATTAAAAACTAAAAAAAAGTTGGCGATAAACAAAACAAAAAAATGATAAATGATTAACACATGAATCCTAATTACGGAATTAAATCCACACCACCTCAATCGATCATTCATCTCTCCCTCTCTCTCTCTTGAAAGATACTGTCTGACATGGTCGCCGCTTCTACCGTAAGAAAGCTTCCATCTTTCGGCTTTCGCTTCCTCCTCATCCTCCGCTCTGCTACACTTGCTGCTCTTTTAACTAAACCCTTTTCCTCCACCACCACATCAGCAACCTCCGATCATCATCTCCAACAACTCTCCTTCTCCACTCCTACTACTACAAAGCCCATCAACTTCTTCACTGCCATCAATCAAGCCCTCCACATTGCCCTCGAATCCGACCCTCAGTCCATTTTAATTATCACTTACCTTAAGCAGTGTCGCCTAATTTTTGGTTGCTGTAAAATTGAACAACATTGTCTTGTGTGTGGTTCATTTTTTTTAGTTCAGTTGGAACTATTTTAGTTTTAGTTTAATTGGCTTAGTTGGAACAGCTTTTAGCAACGAAAATAGTAGAAATGGAGTTTAAAATAGTGGTCGCTGAATGCGTGGTTCATTTTTTTAGTTAGATGTTCTTTTACATAAATAGATTATATAATAGAATAGGAAATGAACGCCTCATATTTCCAGTTTTTCCTCTGTCATTCATAATAAATAATCAAACTGTCATTTTTCTCCAATTAAAAATTAAAAATGGAGCGGGATACGTTGTGAAGTTTGAGGAGAATCGAATGGAGACATCGTAATCAAAAACATATGTTTCCGCCGCACGTCATCGGGACGACGAGCGCTTAGCATTTGTCCGATTTGCCGACTGCATTTCTCACCAAAACCTAACAGCTCATTTTATTCGTCATCGTTACTTTCGATTTCCACTGCATCCTCGACTAGGGGTGTGCATGGGTCGGGCTTGGACGGGCATGACCCGGCCCGAAAAAATCTTCGGGTCACGCTAGTCGGCCCGAACCCGATCTGAAAAAATTTGAACATGTCCGGTGCCCGTCCAAACCCGATCCGAAAATGTAAAAAAATTGTGTTCGAACGAGCCAAGTTTGAAAAACGCTCAGCTCTACCGAAAATTCATTCAAATTTTTTATTTCATATTTAAGCTCAGCTCTACCTTACTTGCATTGATAAATAAGTCGATCCCAGTATCGTATGTGTAAACAACTTCAATAGGCATAGTTTGGAAAAATATTTATCTCTCTGAACAAGGTTCCTTTCTTAGCAAGAAAAGATGGAAGTAAAAAATATGAGCTAATTACGCAACAACGAAAAATGATGTTCAATAACTGGTGAGAGCGCTCGTATGATTTAAAAAAAAATTGAGGTATCGAATTTATTGCTACTGCAATGTTCCAGCCAGTATAAGTCCAGCTCTTGTCCTCCATCTTTTCAGTTGGTACAAATAAACACAATAAAATATCAATCATGTTATCCCGCATCGCTCATTTGTTCAATTGAATGAGCACAAAATACATATATATGACATGTGTTAAGTAGAGTAAGTTTATATATCTTCATAAGTTTATTAAGTTTAATTGGAATAAAAAAGCTTAGCCACATTAAGCTTATCTTAATTATTATTTTTATATATGTATATAAGTATATAAATCGATTCAGGTCAGATCGGGCCGCCCAAGACTTGATCCGAGCCCGTCCAAATCTTTTCGCATGATATCTTGATCCGTATCCAAATGCTCTCGGGCCGGGTCGGACCTTGCCCACCTCTAACCCCGACGGAATGATGGTACTACACCTAGTGTACACATCTACCCTAATAATAGAATATCATCCTCAACACACTTATAGCGACGTAAATTTTCATCGCTAAAAACTTTAATTTCGTTGCTAATATAGTTAGAGAATAAGACAAAAAAATAAATTTTAAAAAAATAAAATTTTAAAATTTAAAATTTAACATTTAACATTTAAAATTTAAAATTTAACATTTAAAATTTAAAATTTAAAATTTAAAATTTAAAATTTAAAATTTAAAATTTAAAAAATTCACATTTACAAATTAAAATTTTAAAATTGTGTGGAATACACGAAAATTTTGAGGGGAATCGAATGAAGACATCAGAATAAAATACCTTAGAATCGAACAATATGGAGTATCGAAATAAAAATATAAATAAAATCGTATGTTCATACCACGGTCCGTCGAAACGACGGACTCACTTCTAGTGATAACTAAATGAGTCCATTCATATATCCAATAGATTTATAGATAATGTAAAAAAGAAAAAAACATGACACTGTTTTAGACGATTCGAAACGACATAAAGAAACGACTGTTGTGTATGTAGAGTGGTAATTGGGCGTCACCGACAAAGGCCCAACCTAAAGGACGACGCAAGTGCGTATCACGTGCGCATTTTTTTCGGTGAAGTGTTATGGAGTAGTACATTTTCCTCAAGAAGGATAAAAAAGAAATCGGAGGTTTTGAGTCGGCGTCGATCCTCTTTAGACATTCCCAATTTGGGGTGGCGGTCTGACCTCGGAATCATCGACATCTGATTCTCACAGGTCCGTCAATTCGATTCCACCGATTACAATTCCTGTTGTTGCTTAATTTTTTCTCTATACATTTTAACCCGAGATCGGACATGCCGAGTACCTCTGGATTTCTGAAGTATTTTTATATTTATTTTCATACTACTCCAGTACTCCGTACTATTTATTTATTGATTATTCCGATTTGAATTTCATTGTTGCAAACTATAAGGCTCCGTTTGTTTCCGAAAAAAAAAAAGTGAAGAAATGAAAATTTAAAGGAAAATTATTTTCTAATAAAAAAGTTATAAATGTTTTTTTTATCTCAATTTATCTATTTTTTATATTTTTTTTCCAACACAACCAAACAAGTAATTTCATTTTCACTCAATTTTTTTTCCTTCTTCTTTTTCCTCGCAAGCAAACGGAGCCTAACGTTCCATACTGCTACTACTGTAATATTTATTTTCATACTACTCTAACGCATGGATGAAAAAAAAAAAGTGGAGAAAAAGAAAATTAAAGAAATTTTTTGAGTAAAAGTGAATGTGTGTTTGTTTGTAATGAAAAATATGATAAAAACAAACAAATCAATGTCATATGTTCCCTTCAATGATAATAATAACGATAACGATGGTTTTTGGGTGTATGATAGTTGTAGCTTCAATTTCTGTATGGAAAAGTTTGAAATGGATCACTATCCTAAACAGCCAGCAGCTAAAACAACCATTTTAATTGAAGATATATGTCATAATCTATCTACCTATCATGAAAACTAAACTCACTTGCTGTTTGAGATCTCATTCCGTATATAATGGCGATATGAACTACTGTTATTTGACAAATAAAGGTTCGAAGTGCAAAATGAATATAATAAACAGATTTGTTAAGTTGTTAGATGGAGTTAACTTAAATTGACTATCTTAGCATCAAGTCATCAACTTTTTTCTTTCTTTCATAAATTGCTCCGCTCTCTGCCAACAGCTGAAGTTGTTGGAATTGAATTCTAATTAGGCTAGACCTATTTTAGAACAGCTTAAAACGTATAAAATCTATGTGAAAGAGAGATTCATCTATCGGCTGCTTTTGATATAATATCATTACCCAACTTTATTTCAGTTTGCTCCTCTCTCGGTAACTTTGTTCGGTTCGGTCCCTAATTTGTAAACTGACGGTAGTTCATAATTCATATACCTAATTTGAACTTTTCCAGTTTTCTCTTTCCCTATATAATTTAATTCTATGATTACTTGAAGTAGTTTGGTTTGTAATTGTTCTTAGCATTGCATCTGAGTAAATGTATGTTTGAAATTGTCTTGCTTTGATCTGATGTGTAGCCTGAAGATGAATGTGACTATGGCGGAGGAACGAAGGGAAGTAGGGGTTGCTGAGAAGATGATGATGGGTAAGAACTATGTGGGTGCAAGGGAAAAGTTAATCAAAGCACTGCAGCGTTCTCCTCCCACCGACAATGCTAATCAAATGATGATAGTATGCGATATACTCTCTGCTGCCAGTATCAAGTTTCCCAATTTCGGTATTGATTATTACTGGGTCCTTCAGTTATCGCCTATGTGTTCTCAGTCAGACGTCAACTATCGTTATCAGAAGCTTCTCAAGGCATTGCAGCCTTCCAGGTATAAAATTCATGGTGCTCAGTTGGCGGGAAAGCTTGTTAAGGATGCATATTCTGTACTTTCAAATTCAGCTCAAAGAGGTGCATATGATCTGAGGCGTGCTGATACTCGTGAAGGTTATCGGTCTTTCAGTGTCCCCACAGCAATTTACTATGGCGGATCGGATTCAATGATGCAACCAACTCTTCAGAGCGTTTCAGTTTCATCCTCGAGTGTCGAAGTTCTAGAAAGTGATGTCCAAAATCGGGCACCCAGCCAGACATCTGATAATTTGAGCTCTCGGGAGAGTGTGGAAGCGAGCGTAAACAAAAGCACAGACGTATCGAATCAGGTATTGGACTCTGATCCATCACAGCCCTCTAAGTCGTTGGACGGCTGTAGCAACCAGGACTTCTTTGACTTTGAAAAACACAAGCAAAATGAGAATTTTGAAGTTGGCCAAATCTGGGCATCCGACCATCATAATAAAGTCTTAAATGGTTGTAGGTATGCTCGAATTGATAGTAATTTGAATGTTGATTCCTCCCTTATTGTGACATGGTTGAAGCCGACACCAATCAGCTCAGGCGAGCGGAAATGGTGTGAAGCTGGGTTACCAGTGGCTTGTGGTTCCTTTGAGGTTGATTCGGCAATGAGAGGTCTCGAGAGCTGGCCTATGGTTTTAGCTTACAAATGCTCATGGGTAAGCGGCTTGTCAGAAGAGCAGTACGAGATATACCCTCAAAAAGGTGAGGTTTGGGCTGTCTACAAAGACTGGGACCTTGACAGAATGGCAGATTCCCCTGAAGAGGTGAATCAATGCGAGTTTGATCTGATTGAAATGCTCTCAGATTTCTCCAAGTACCTAGGTGGGGATGGTGCATATTTGGCTAAAGTAGATGCCTTAAAAAACATTTTTGAGAGAAGGTTGAATGAAGAGGAGCGTGATGCCTTTATTCACATCCACCCGAAGAATCTTTTCATGTTTTCACATCGTGTTCCTTCGTACAGGTTTGAAGGTGGAGAGATAGATGGCGTTGTGAATGGGATGATTGAACTTGACCATACAGCCTTGCTGATTAAAAATTCAGAATCTGAAATGAAACAGGAGGAATTGGATGAGGAGGATTCAAAGTCCCTTAGCTTCTTTACTCACACGGAGTTGCCAGCTCCATTGAATACATATTCAGAGTACCAATGTTTGAGTCCCAGTTGGTCGCAGTATGATTTCTCTTCTGGCCAGGTATGGGCTATGTTTTGTTCTGATGATTACATGCCAAGAAAATACGCACTTGTAGAGGCTGTGATTTCAGAAAATCAAGTATCAGTGGCACCCTTGAATCCTTTATGGTCTGCGGATGATGAGTTTACGCTAAATCCTCCAAATATTGCTGCCTGCGGTACATACAAAGTCGGTGAGTTCAGGACAGTTGTGGATATGTCGCCATTCTCCCATTTAGTCAAGTGTCAAAAAAGTACCAGCAAACCAATCTTTAAAATCCACCCGAGCAAAGGTGAGATATGGGCTATGTACGAAAACTGGAAGCGGACCTGGAAGCCCTCAGACTATTCTACTTGCAACTACAGAGTTGTTGAAATACTTCACGAATATTCAGAATGGCTCACAATTGCCAAACTAGAACAAGTGAAAGGCTGTCTCACATTTTATACTCTAGAAACATGATGGTTGTAGCTTGACTGATGTGATTCTGACATCCGATTATCTGAGATTCTCCCACCAAATCCCGGCATACAAAGTTCCTGGAATTGGAGCATATAGAATCCCTGAGGATGCTTGGCATTTGGATCCCAGTGCTTTACCTCCCAAAATGTAGCCATCCATCACCTGTTGTATCCCAATATTGTACCTAGAAGTTATACCATTCATATGCTACGTGTTGTGCTCCCTGTGATCCAACACATGCTGAAAATGGTATAGAAAAGGAAAACACTGAGATACTGATATAAAATGAGTGGAGAGCCCTATGCACCACCGGAGTGGCCAAGTCTCATACTAAGAAAACCCAATTCAGGCGGAGGACGCACGCCGCTGTAACGTTATAGGTAATGAATCAGTTGGATGCAACGGGGGAAATGGCTCAGGATAAGTTAAATGTGAAAATACGAGGTTATCAAGGAAGATTTATTTGTTCTGTTTTATTAACTCCGAGTAGGAGAGTTTAGATTCTGTTCATGTTAGATTCTATTAAAGGACTCATGTTAAGCTTGCATAAAATATCAATTAGCGCGAGACCAGTCACAAATGTATATGGCTGAAGTTCATGATACAACATATTAAAATCATAAACGGTCTCCTTCCCGTGAATGAGTCAATCTATATCAAGATAATGTTGCATACATTATTCAAATGAATGATTCAGTGATAGGACAAAGTACATTCAATCAAAAAATTTTACATACACTCAAGAACTGAAAAAGAACACGATCATCAACATATAATATGTCCGTTCTAAAGAAAATTCAGTTGGCCTCTTCACCAAGACTCTCCATTTCAGTATTTAGAAAACATGTCAATGAGATCGAATATTTTTCCCCTTACTTTTGTTTTTATTTTCCAAGTAAGGTTAGCGATGCACATCGGTCTGGATTGACCCGGATTGAGAACAACTTTTGCAGGTCGTTTTAGATTGATAGACTGAGATCGAATATTTTTTGTTTTATTCAAAACTATCATTTTTAAATGACATGACTCGCTGAACATAATTTGTTTTTGTGACCATGACAAACATATGACAATGACAAACAAACTTTCATATTTGTATTCACCTAGGTTTTTTTAAGTTTTTTAAATAAATAAATGAAAAGCATAATATATTTGGTCCTTATGCACTCCAGACTGACAACCCGACGGGTTTGAACAGGATCGGACCGGACCGAAACCCCAATCTCATATTTTGAGGACCGCGGATTGATCCGCATTTCTTCGGTCGGTCTCGGTCCAGTCCAAATCTGTGCATCCCTACCTATTGTTTTTATCGAGACAGTATGAAACAGAATAATGTGCATCTAAAGGGAGTGTTATAATACGGGTTTGCACATATGAATAAAAATGTGTCGTGTGAGTCGCGCATGTGAAGTCTACACCAAAGAAAAAAAATCTTCTCATTTACGAGTGATATCGGGAGAAACGGACATTATCTCTTATTTTAGGATAAAAGGGCAGCTTGGGGTAAAAATACTTATCCCTCCTCATTCTCTGGGTTTAAGAAATTCTCAAGAATTTTCAAGGTATTTATAACAAATATTGGGGATGCACAAAAGGGGACCGAGCTAGAATTTTTCAATCTCGGTCCGATCCCCGGATCAAGTTTTTTATTTTTTTCGGTCCCGGGTCCGGTCCAAATCCGAAAAATCAAAAAACAAATCAAAGAAAAAACCCGAGCTTCCATACCAAACCCGAACCGGATTCGTACCAAAATACCCAATCCCGGTTCGGTCTATGGATCACCGCTCTTCGAAATTCTGGTTCGGGGTCAACCCGAACTCGAAAAATCCGATCCAGTCCCGGTCCGGGACGCTGATGTGCATGCCTACCAAATAGTTCCTTACGCTGAAAATGTATTAAGGAAGTTGTTATACTCACCCACTGTTTTTGTTAGATTCACCCACTTTAAATAAAGCGCCAGAATTCGTGCCAAAATTCGCGTCAGGAAATATCTATGCGATTTTTATTCTTATTCTCACCCACTATTTGTATTACACTTAACATGGACGCTGAGCAAATCACCTTAAATCCTCCACTTGAAGCCCTATATAAAACACGTGAAATCCTAATCGAGGCAGCTCAATGTTTTACGCGCCAACAGGGTTATGCAATTAGCATAAAACGTTCTGACACTGGAAAATGCATGTTCCTGAAATGTGACCGCGGTGGCCTTCACGTGCCCCAAATTGATGAAAGTCTACGCAAACGGCGAACGACCACACGGCGTATTGGATGTCCTTTTGAGATAAGTCAAAAGTACTTAAAAGAAGGAGAAGTGTGGAAGTTAGTAGTCGAGAACGCTGAACACAACCATCAACCATTAACGCACCCATCAGGGCATCCTATTCATCGCAAATTAACAACTGAGGAGCTCTCCGACGTCAAACAAATGATCAAAGTCGGGGTTAAGCCTCTCGGGATTCTAACAACTATTCGAGACAAGGTAGATGTGCACGTGATCAGTGCCAAAATAGTCTATTATTTGGACATCTATTTGCTTATGTTCTTCACTTTTATCATATAAGTCGATCAAATTCTACACTCACATTGTCATTTCAGGTATAAAACACTCTTTATGATGATTGTAGAAGCTTGGAGAAGAATATAGCAAAAAACGAGAACAAAATGAGCGAAATCGGCAGTTTTTGGGTCTTACGACCTTCGGACCTTGTGAGGCTTCCACAGAGAGCATATGACATCCGATCGCGCTGAAACCAAGTGAGTTGCAAAGCTAACTCAAAGCCATATAACTCTCATGTTGGACTCAAGGACTATTTCAGACTTTAAGGTAGTCTCTCAATCAAGATAAAACTAATCTCGATCGAGATTTTCATCAAAACCTTAGGAGCATTTGTCTCGGTCGAAATTAAGATCTTCTCGATCAAGATTTTTGCTTAGAAGGATTTCTCTCTATTGAGACAAAGTCCCTCTCGATCGAGTGGATTTCTGGATCAAAATGACAATTCTGACCTTTGGAGTTTAAAATCGTTCCACAGGGAGCATCCAATGTCCGATTGCGACGAAACAAAGTGCATTAGAAAGAAGATAGAAAAATCTACAACTTTTATGTTCGAGTCAAACCGAGATTCGGAGTCTAAGGGCTTTGTTTTGCAGAAACAACGGAGCTGCATCAAGATGATGACATTTCGGAAATCAAAGGTCACCACCCTTTTCTTATAAATAAAGCATTCCCCAAGGCAAAAAACAGACTTTTCAAGAGGTTAAACCCTGCCCAAAAGTCCAGAAACACTCTCCTTCAAATAGGGGTGGCAACGGGGCAGGTCGGAGTCAAATTGCGACCTGCCCTATCCTGCCCTGCGCTCGGGGCAAAATTGCCCTGCCCCGCCCCGCTGTTGACCTGCCCTGCCCCGCAATTAATTAGAGTTAATTAGGGTTAATTAGGATTAATTAGGGGTTAATTAGAGATTACTTAGAATTAATTTGGATTAATTAGGGTTAACTTGGGGTTAATCGTGGGGCGGGGAAAGGCGGGTCGGCGGGGCAGGGCGGCGCGGCGCGGGGCAGGGCGGCGGGGCAAATTGCCACCCCTACCTTCAAACACTTTTCTATTTTTATAGCTTAGTTCTCTTGTAACTTTGGAGTTCCAAGTAAGTTCAATAAAAAGTTCTTTATTGTACTTAATTTTTCTGCACTTTTACTTTCAATTTCATTCTCTTATCATCTCACTATGTGTTCGTACTCCCTCAACATGAGTGAGTAGTCGTCTTTGATGACAGGGGGATGACAAATCCCATATACTACTCACGATCGATATACTGGGATTTTTATACACATTTCATGAATGATTTAAGGTTAAACCAAATACACTTA